>JANHFX010000400.1:21707-37758 GCA_027560015.1 Chloroceryle amazona | reverse complement strand
GAGTCTCCTTCTCTAGAGACTTTCAAGACCCACCTGGATCTGTTCCTGTGTGGCCTGCCCTGGGTGATCCTGCTCTGTTGGGGGTTGGACTCGATGATCTCCAGAGGTCCCTTCCAACCCTTACCATTCTATGACTCTCTGATTCTATGATGAGAAGGAATCAAACTCTGGACCCTTCAGCAGAAACATGGTAGACTGCAGTTAACTGGAGAAAAGGCATAAAGCAGCAGCCCCTGCACAGGTACTAGGAAAACTATAAAAACCACTGTTATATTGCACTTTCTTTTTTCCCTCCATTTTTCTTTTCCCTCAAAAGTAGTAAGGGATTTAACATGACATGAAAAGGATCTAACCCAAAATCAGGAGATGCTCCATTCTAGGAGAGATTCACTTTTCTTCTGCTCCCCAGCTGTTCCTAGAGAAGGACATCCCTCTGCAAAAGGGCCTAACACCATAATTTTGTCATTTTAATAAAAAAAAATAAAAATATTCATCCCTCCAGAAGAGACTGTAAGATTGTATTTTTGTCCCAGTGTGGTAAAAAACATCCTGTGCTGAGGACTGAAGTTGCTTGCAGTCCAGTCATGCTGGGCATGACCAGTGGAGTGGAGGTACAGTCTGCCTCTTGTACAAGGTTGGTTCACTTTTATCTTCCAGGAATCTCCCCATTTCAGCAGCGTGACAGAGCGTGCCCTTGTGCAGTGCTGGGAATCCAGCGTGGGTGGAAGACACGGGATGTTTTGCATTCCATGATGTTCATGCCGCGAGAACCATCATGCACCTCCTGGTAAAACCCACTGCTGCCACTGAGAGGATTAACAACTGAAATTTAAGCATTCTTCAATAAGCACCATACCATCAAATATGGAAAGAGGAAGGACTAGTGTTAATCTGACATCAACTTTTCAGTACCTCTTGCTATTATGGGCTCACAGAGCAGGGAAAGCCTACGTACAGATATGCTGATTGCAAAAAGACAGTGCATTACAGCAAGTTTCAGGTGGTGTGAAGTAGGCAGCACAGAGGGATCTTACGGGAGAAGCAAAGAACTAACCACAACATTTACTACAAATGTTGCACCCTTCTCTTTGATTCTTCTGTTTTCTTTCCGATTTTTATTTGCACACTTTCACTTTGATCATATCGAGAGTTTGACCTCTCTTACCCCAAGGAAATTGTGATACAATTCTTTTTAGAGGAACATAGTTAGCAAGGCACCCTTAGGTATGAGCTCCCGTAGCCGCACAGCAACCAGATCCACTGTACACATCAGAAACACACCTCTGCTGATGCAAGGACTTTGCAAAACAGAGAAGGTGTGAGGGAGAGGTGTAGGAGCAAACCTCAGAAGCAGATTAATAGTCATTTCAAAAAACAAGAGCACAAGGTTTGCCTAAAGTATGACACTAACGGTTGGTGAAGCAAGTGCATTTTCAGTGATGCAAAACAACAGATCAAGATCTAATAGATTTATGAATGGCAATTAGAATATCACCACTTCTTAGAATAGGCTGTCCAAAAAATTTGACTGCGGTACAGCTAGAAAGTCCTACGGTATGGCATATGCATACAGACAAATGGCAATAAGCCATAGAAAGATACACATCCACCGGGATTCAAGGAAGGGTGGAAAGGCCAGAGGAAACAAGGGGCTTTGATTTAGTGCGTTTTGAGCAAATGCATTTTGCTTTCCAGTTTAAAGAGCATGTACACAACCAAAGACACCATTACAGATCAGTCCAGTAGAGAAAAACAGCAGTATAATGGCTAGAGTCGTATATTGCAGATCTCAAAGCCAAAGTAGTTCTTTGCATAGCAGCACTGTGAGAATTGCATAAGTTCTCACATGCTAGGAACTTTAGGCTTGGTTCATAAACAAAACTCTAAGGGAAATGGCCTGCCTGCTGGGTTGCTGCAGATCTTTGCTGTTGAAGCCATTTGGATACAAAATGCCTATTTACAGAAACAATTATTTAAACAGACAACTGGAGAAATAAGTGGATGCTGTGAATGCTCCAGAAAATTGTGTTAGCCAGATTGGCAATTCTCTGCTATATACAACAGCTTACAGTATGTGTAATAGTGAAAGATAATTGTGGTGTTGCTGGAGAACAAGCAAAGTTCATCCCTTCAGCAACTTCTTAAAGAGTCATAAGAAGTCTATCAGTAACACTGGAAAGACAAAACATTTAGTAGAAATGTACCTTGAGTTTGAGGGATGATATAGAGGTTTTAAAAGATCCTTTTTTTTTTTCCTTCTACTCATTCTGCCTCAAGCAGAGGTTCTGAGTCAGGCCAGTTTTCTGGCCCACGGTGTTGAGTATGTAGATGGGTCTAACTGACTCCTCCTCTGTGTGTTTCTGCCCTGCCATGTTCTTCCTAAAAGGTTCTCAAGGGAAGATCATGACTCCATGTCCCAACACAAGGGAGAGTGATGCTTTCTGTCAACTAAGTACCAGACAGCTGATTCCTAGTGCCCACTTCATGGGCAGCTGACTGTGTGTGCCGGAAGTTTTGCATTTATTGCAGAACTAAATCCCATAAACATGCATTAAAGAGCCTTAGACTTGTTCAGAGAACATGGAAGTAGAATCTGTATCTGCATTAAGACTTTAGACAGAATATGAAGGAGTAATATTAAATAATTATTTTAAAAACAGGCTTACAAAACTCCCTGCTTCCATAGGTGACACTAGGATTAATAGAAAGGTCAAGTTATACTTAGATCATCTGTGGTTCTATGAGTATGTGTGTCTCTGCGTTTGTGGGCATGTGTGTGGAGTCTCTTGCCTCAGAGCTAACACGGGGGAAGCTGAAAGTCCAACAGAGCTTTTCCCCCTATAGCAAATAAGTGCAATAAAGCCATGACTATGGTTCAGTAATCACAGTTCTGGGAAGTAAAAGATTCACCACAGTGCACTGGCCCCGTTACCGTTGCAGTTGGCCACAGAGTCGGTGGCAATTTTCTAAAATTGGTATGTCCAGCTAGCCACCTGCCAACCAAAATCACCAGCTGGGGTACTTTAGGGCATCACAGCCAATGTTTGCAATTAGATGGACACAGAAAATTTTGACAAAATGGACTTGTCCTTGACCTATTAGTTTATTTCAAAAACCTTCCGTTCATTAAACTTACATACATTAGGGAATGTTGTAGATAGTTGATCCTTTCTCTGTTACTCAACAATGTGATCTATGTCAAAAGGCAACCAAAGAAACTGAAGGGAACTGAAGAAACACTTTCACTGACTAATCAAGGGAAATGCTTCCATAGTTACATACTTCAAACAGAAGTGCACCACCATTTTTCAGAATAAAACTGCTTACCTTTACCATGATTACTAATTTAAATAAGTTTTATTGCAGTCAACATTGACTGAAATGAAGAACCATCTTTTTTCTTTACAATTCTCTTATATTACCCCTTCCTCGGCCTTAGGCGTTTAAAGCTCCTCAGCTGCTTAGGCATTTAAAAGGTCAATTTGCAAGGCATTTTGGTTTGCTAATTTCCACAGTTAGCTAGAATTTTAAGCCGTGTTCCAAATTCACTGTGAATCATCTCTAATTTTTCTAGTTCTAAGTAAGTTAATGGAGTGCAATCTCTAAATTAGGGCAAACAGGCAATTTTAGAATACTCTTGATATTTCACTCAAGCACACAGATTTTTTTCTCTGTCAGAACTATGAATTTTCTTCAAGATTTTCTGTCCTTCTATCTCTTCCCATGAAGACTTTGCAATAATGTCCGAGTACATTTTGATACACTGTTCCTCTATTTGACGCCTTCTTATATTGTCATGGGATTTTCCCACCACTCACACCTAGAAAGGACTAGAAGTCGAGCTTGGTCAAATTACTCTGAGCATGTTTTTGCCATGCAAGAAGCCACGACGGCATGATACAGTGGGATTTATGGCTCTAATGCCTGCTTGCTCCCATAGTAGCCTGCCCAAACCCTTGCAACACTACCAACAGGCTGTATTGCTCAGAACACATGGCCTCCTGTTCTCTCTTTCTGCAAAATGAAAGTTGTGCAGAGGAAAGAAGAATAAGGCCCTAAAAGGAAGGAAAAAGCTGCGGATTCTCAACATGACTGGAGTAGGACAATAGATCACTATCAAATTAAACACAATTATTTTTCCCTATATTGCCACATATACAATTCACTAGGACAAAAGCCTACGCTCTCTCTGAAATAATTTTTACATTCACAGAAGAAGATGTGCACACTAATGGATCCTGGGATGATTTCTGAAATTTCTTTGAACGCACTATGGTTCTCCAGGAGAAGAAGAAAAGTTGCAAGACAAGCTCAGGCTGATGTTGAAGAAGTGCCTCTTTACTCCTTTTAACCTAGACATGCTGTTTAAAGGTAACATTAATCATCATTACCGCACTGTTCATCCAGCAACAGCCTAGAGGAGGGTGCAAAAATTGGAGGATGAAGGACACTGTCTGTCTGAAAGTTCAGCAAGAGCCTGGGTAGCATCCACATTTCTTTCACCCTGTGGGAAGGAACAAGCCAGGCTCTGTGCATGTCATTCAGAAGGCCCATAATACCGAGTCAAGTGACGGCAACAACATGCTTCCAACGCCATGTGTCTAGGATTTCGGGCACCATTGTGATCATACTTCTATGCAATATTTCCGTACTAGATGCAGCTTGTTGCCAGAGTGCAAGTAAACTTTGTAAGTGACTGCCACGAGTCAGTCCGGGAGCCGTAAATCAGCAAGTGGCTGAGGCACTCTCAGCTAGGAGAAGAGTAAAAAAGGAGTGTGGCAGCAGCACTGGGAACAACAGTCCTTGTTCTCCTGCCTTGAGTGAAAGTAAACAAGTCCATCGTTATCTGACTGTGTCAAACCCCAAACTATAATGCTAGAAGGAAAAATAAGTTTCACAGAATTGAGCATATATACAACCCTTTTCTTCCCTTCAGAAACTGTATGTTACACTAGTTGAAACTACCGGAGTGTTTACAGTATTGTCTATATATAATGGCACATTTAAGCTTTTTAAAGGGATTGGAACATCTCAGGAATGTCTCTGGTGCTGAAAAAGGCTAATGTATTACAAATCATATAATATTTTAGTTCAGAAAAAATATGTTTAGGTATTTTTGACCTAGCGTCGTAAGGGTTAGGGAACTGAACGAGGATGCCATGAAGCATGACTGACCCATCAGTCGAGCTAGTCTGCTTCAGTTAATTATTGTGCAAGGCATTATCGCTGCAATCAGTCACAAAAAAATGCATATTTAGGTTTTGTACATTAAATACTACACCTGTGAACCTATGTAAAAGATATACAAAATATAAATGTCATCAGGACTGTATATTTCAAATTTTTAAAATAAACACAAAGTATATATATATATATATGTAGGCATATAGGTTGCAATGTCAATGTCAACACTAGCACAGTTTGTCTCTTCTAAATACAGACCTGTATACTTCCTAGTCCAACACATGCACCTACAAACACATGGTCATGCATACAGCTTTACGTTCTGCTGTTTGCAGAAGAGTCAGAATATACAGCACTATACATTGTTTCAACTCAAAATTGATTGGCAAATTAAGGAAGATGCCATTGAAAAGAAATTCCTCGTGACCTATTACAAAAAAAACCCAAAACCAGTGAAAACCAGGGGTATAGTTATTTCATCTCAATAAAAACACTGAAGACCATGGTGATGATGACCTAAGATTCAAAACGCTTTGTCCGGCACGTGGTGAGGGTCGCTCTTGGACAAGAGACCGCACCGTAGAACTGGTTGCTGTAACACATACCGAACACAGTTCTAATGAGGTGTGGAGCTTTCACAACACCATCCAACCCAGCTCTGGGTTCAGACTACTGAGGTCTCTGACCGAAAGGAGACAGAGCAGTTGTATGCTGTTCTTCTCACAGCAGGCGGTGCTGATGGTGATCTGGATGCCCATCTGGAAGGTAAGCGTCGATTTGCTGGCCGAGCGGGCCGGGAGAAACCCTTCCCACTTGAACATTTAGCTGGCACAGATATCTAGAACACAAAGGCAATTCCTCACTTTAACAAGTTATGGCTTTTGCGGAATGTGGCAGGAATGTAGGAAGACATTTGGGGTGACCTCAGAACAGGTGGTCTGACGCTATTAAAAGGAGCACAGTAATGTGCAGAATGCCAAAGAACAGCTATTTCTATGTATAGGGATTCTTACATTGGTTGAGGTTTAAAATACACAGAGACAAGTGTCAGACACAAGGAAAGGTACAAAATGCTAATGCAAGCTAAAACTGACATTTACTTCTCAATTCTTCTCTTTTTTTTTTTATTTTTTGGGTTTTTTTTTTTTGGTGTCAGGGAACACTGTATACTGTTCTAAACGTAGAGCTCACATCCCATCTTACATTACTGGAGTATGACCTATGTAGTTTCCAGGTATTTTTTGGTAGATCCTATATCAGCAGTCATATCTTACTAAGAACTCTGTTTCTATTAGTACAGTGTGAAGCACTTTACACTGGGTAACTAATTCAGGGTGGTGCTGCATTAATGCAGTGTTGTGTCCACATGCAGAGCCTTCTATACACAGGAAAACCAACAGATTTTGATCGTGGCTACAGCTTTATATTGGAAATAATGAAAATAAACCAAATGTCTCATGCCATGTGTGGTTCTTTACGTCTTTGTGACGTGAATGCTGCTGGACACAGAATGGTACCCCTTAATCAGGCAATATGCTACACTTAGTTTGTACAGATAGAAATAACAAGATGATGTATGAGCCTATGGAGAAAAAAAAAATCCAGCTTGCTTACTGAAGTTATTCTGGGCTTATATCAATGTAAACTCAGTCATTATCTAGCAATTATTTCTTCCCTTCATATTCATTGGATAAAAAAAAGAAATAAGAAGCTTCATGTTTTTTTTTTCTTTCTGTCTGTAGTAGAGAAGTGTCTGCTAAGCAGGATGTTGCATCACTGCAAGGAGGTTAGAAAGACGTGCAGAAGAAAATCTGCATGGTCAGATTCTCAGCTGTTTAAATCCACATAGCTCCACTGAAGTCTGTGACATTGTGACAGTTTAGAGCATACCAGCTGACAGTCTGAAGCCATTTAAGTTTCTCAGCTCCAAACTCGTTTGCCTTCTCTTTTATGAGATGACAAGGGGCATATCTCTTTGTATTCATTGGCCAAGGAACTCTTCAGGAAAATGGATTTTTCTTTCTTTGTGGCTTTTTACAGAACCTGCAACTTAAGAGTGTATTTTCAAAACAGCAAGTTTCTCTTTTTAGTAAGAAAGAATGTTGGCAAAGGTACTCTTTCTAAACTTCTGCGAATAAAATTCAGCCAAATAGAAATTAATTACTCATGCCATACTCTTTTGTTTTGTGAGCCTATGCTTGAATATACAGGAGAAGCCTCGAACTGAGACATGAGTAAGAGAAGGTCACTTTATTACTGGAAACTTTACAGAGCTACAATACCCTTTTCATTGGCAGTTCCAAAGAAATCTGGAAGCAAGCAGTACCCTGGATGCTGAAGCATGCTACCTAACCCCTCTAGGATTTTGACACGGCCAAGTATGCTCAGGTCTTTTGGGAAGACTTATGAAATAACTTGTCAGCTAAGTGAAGGAGGGAGGGAGTTAAGACCTGATTGCAGTTCCTTGAATAGCTGCACTGCAGTTAAAACCTAGCTTTACACAACAGCAGCAGAGACCACAATCTGTCACATCTTCACTGGTCATTCTTACTTACATGCTTCTACTCTTCCACAGGTCTATTATCTTCAGAGGAAATACTCCTGATTCACCCAGATCCTGACCTGAAGTGTCTATGTTTACACAATTATTTACAATATCATGTTAGCCCCTCTCATTTTAGAATCTGAAGCTTGGTATGAAACTGAATTATTTTGTTCTTGCCATTCTAATGAACCTTACCTCTGGTAACTTCTGCATCTCTTTTCCTTGCTTGAGTTGCTGCCCAATATGCCTGGCTGAATTCCTCGGAAATTCTTCCTTTCCTTGCTCAATCTGGAGCATTTCTAAATACTGACTCAATGTCTCACAACCCCCATCAGTGAATTCAGAATTTGCCTGTGTCCTCTTCTCTTTGCAGCATTTCACATTACACGGAGAAGTCACCGTTGATTTTTCATAGTTTTTCAAAAGCTTTTCAACAACACCATAGTTTGACCTTGAGTCAGCTGAACGTGGACGACCGGATAAATTACTTGGTCTCCAGTCATGCTCATGAAGCATGTGCCTGTAACCACTAGTATTTGGAAGTCCATTAATTTGCTTTTGTTGCCCCACCATTCTGACAGCTTTGCTGGGGTTGCTAGTTTCTTGCTCCTTTGCTGCAGAGAATTTGGGATTTGAACCACAAGATGTAGTTACAGTTTCTGTCCTGCTAATAGCAAAGTCACACAATGGGCCAAAGGGTTGATGATCTTCTGATGCTGTTTGAGGCACCTGCTTTTCTTGCAAAGCATTGTTACGTTTATCTGTGTGAAATACAGTCCGGTTAAACTCGTCAATCTTTGCTGCTAAAGTTTCATTTCTTTGGGTCTTTCCCAAAGTATACCTAGAATCTTCCAAAAGATCATTGTGCAGAGCAGCAGGGGTGTAAAAGTCATTACTGTAATAAGGGCTGATGTGAGACCTGGGACATTGTTTCTGGTGCGACTTGTTGCTTTGGGCCATATTTCCATCTGAACAACTCTTTTGGGCCGAGAGTGGAGAAGGTTCACTTCTGTTGTCTTTTCCAAGTTTGCCCACATCATATGCCCACGTGTTGTGGCAGAAACTCGTCGGTACATTGCACTCATTTTTGGTTACAGGTATTGCAGCAGTTCCCATCACAGGACCTTTCATAGCCTGCCCATCATTTGTACAGGCTGCTGCAGTTTCGTTCTGGTTTATAGGTGAAGGACTCATCAGTTTCCCTCCACTCCTACAGTCCTGAGCCTTGAAATTGCTTCTGGTGCCTGGATCTCTTATTGCTGTTTCAGAAAGCTGTACAACTGCAGAAAGTGAGCTTGTTAGGTGCCGAGAAGTGCTCCGCGGAGGAACTGGTGGAGCTTCTTTCTTTTGCCAAGTTTTGAAGTCTGCTCCTCTGTCACCAGTAAGACCACCATAAGACATGTCCTTCAAAGCCCTGGTGGAGCTCATCAAATTCTTCCTATTATTATGTTCCTCTGTTTCAAAAGCAACTGAAGTCTGTGATTCATTGCTGGACATATGGTTCATCTCAGGCAGAATAACTGTGTTTTGGGTTTCCTCAAATTCCCCTAGGAAAGGAAGTGACTTCATTCTGCAAATAAAAGAAGAGGTGTTTCAGGGATGAGCAATAAGGGTATTCTGCCAGGGGACCTCAGAATGGATTCATTCTCCCCACGAGCAGGTGCTTTCACACTGACTGCTTAAAAGATTTGGGAGCAGTTTTGCTGCAGCTGATACACCCAAAAGAAAGCTCACCGAAGGGAATCTTGTACTTCTTTCCCTTCTCACTAAAATTCTTCTTCTATGTTTCTGTGGATGATTGCTTGTTCTCTTACCTATCCTAGAGTAAGGACAGTGGGATCTTTTGAGTTCTACTGACACCAGTAAGAGTCTGCCTGACTATGAACTGAATGAAGAAAACTTTAGGACATAGGGCATGACTTGTGTAGGTCTCCTAACATGACATTTGACAGTACAAATGTGTCTTTTGAGAGCTGTTTAAAAAAAAATCACATTCCTCAGCCAGGATTTGAAAACTATGCATCAGCTATGGATATATTTGCTTTAAAGACATAAACACTAACCCAGATACAATAATAAATTGGTGGCAGCCAGACAACTGATTGCATGGAGGAGTGTAGTAAGTCCCTCTGCTCTTTGGAAACATCTCAGAAGAGTGTGCCATGATGCAGACTTCCACAGGGTCTCAGCATAGCTGAGATATGGCCTTTCTCAGTTTCTTTCATGGTGTGCACAGTGGCACACCACAGGTTCAGTCTGAAGCTTCTGAGAATTTTTGCCCAATTTGAGAGGAAGACTGGTATTTAGCTTGCTGAAGGAGACCACGAACACTGAAGCTTTAACAGATGATGAATGTGCACCTGCCATACTTTTCAGGGTATGGCTACTATCTCTGCATTCATACAAATGTATGGATGTTCTTCCCTCTCTTGCTTTCTTTGCACTCTTGGATCGTCAGTCCCTGACACATGCTCCACACATAAAGCTTGATCTGGACTTAATGTAAGAAACCTCTCAGCCTAACAAACCCACGTAGTGCTGTATAGAACTGCATGGAAATGGGAACAAGGCAGACAGAAACATCTGTCTACCCCCCTAAACCATCAGAAACAAGCACAATTTTATCTCATATAAATACTGATTTCATTTGCCAGGCTCTAGAGATAAACTCCATTTTGCTAGTAAAATGTGCCCCTGGTATCATACTTCAATATATTTCATCTCAAAGCTTTATGCTGAGCACCAAAACACTAGGAGGATAGGAACTGCCTAGTTCCCAATAAATTCATCAGCAAACCCTCCTTCAAACTGAACAGGAGCACAGCCTCATTATTCATTTTCTTCCTGTAATATAAGGAGTTCAAATATGTTTTTACCTTCTGTGGTTGGACTTCTTTCGAATTTCTTCTTGATAGCTGCATAATTCTTCACTGACTCTGGCAAGTTCTTTAAGAGCCTTTGTAAATATAAAAACACTCCTTTAACATCAGCTTTTTAAGTGGTCTCTCCAGAATTATTTTGAAACTTGTGGTGATTTGCACCTAAGACTGGGGGCAGTGGAAAGCAGCACAAGGAAAGATACAAAAATGCCCCCGGGTTGTAAACGGAGGTAAAGAGCATGCTGTTAGCACATCTAGATAGTGAGAAGACACTTATCAACAGCAAACCAAGGAGGAAGTAAAGACAGTGCCTTGCTGGAAAGTTAAGATCAGGGAGATCAGTTCTTTAGGTTAAGCTGGCAGGGCAAAGCTCTCAGTATTTCCCTCATCCTTGTGACTGAAACATGCTTATACTTTACTTACTACATTGAGATCACCAATATAATTCTTGGCATTTTTCTTGGAAGTTTTGAGGCTGAGGCTGTCTTCAGGTTCCTCACAGTTCTCAAAGGCAAGCTTGTCCATTAAATAGGTATTGTTTCTGCTCTTGGCTCTGTTTTCTTTACATTCATGTCCCGTTTTATTGAGCAAACTCCCTTTTTCAATCCTATCATTTGCCACATTGCATTGATAGTTCAGCTCCATTGTGTCACTCTCTTCTGAAGCAGGGGAATGCATGGATGGCTGCAGCGTCTTGCTCTGAATGGCCCTCTTATCATGGACGTTCATATTGCTCTCCCTTCTAAGTTTTACCTCCTGGTAAAGCTGAAAAAAACAATAGAACCTTCTATTAATCATAGAAAGATTTTATACTTGTGTTAGAAGAAAAGTGTTGAGTCACAGAGTGTGATAGTTCACGGACTGCTATAGTCACAGGATGAGGAAAGGCATGTTACCAATCACAAACTCTTTGCCATGGTTTTAAAGTATGGCTTCCACCCACAGGGCAGGACTGAAAGAGATCTCATGAGGTCAGTGGTCCTTCCTTGAGCCAGAAACTGTATGGTTGTCTTCCAAGGAAGATCAGTGTGCTATGTGGCAGACATAGACCTGATGTGATGGAGGGGAAATAAATATAAGGGGATGGAAGGGAGGGAGAGGGCTGTGTTATGTTACAGCCTGTGAAAATATACTAGTTTAAGGAAAGGAAGTGAATTCTTATCACATGCAGCACCATCTGCCCTAGAGCACACTCTTCTGGTTCTCAGGCAAGTGGAATTCTTCCCTGTGACTGGAGTGATAAATCAGTACTGCAGAAGGCTATTAATTGGCAGTGTGCTGTCATCCCTTTATCTTCTTTCATGCTATCTGCTGAGATCCAGTGGCTTCATTAGTAAATGAAAAGGTGTTAATTCCTGTCACCCGGCACATTCAAACTAGGGAACCGTGGTAAATTATAAATTAGAAAAAATAGCAACATCACAGAAACCCCTTCTGCTTACACTATCATTTCTACTGCCAAGAATCCCACGGCTCTTTATAAACATTCATTCTCAACTTGCTCTTAGGAAGAAAACGCAGAGCAGGCACCTCTGAACAGCCATCTGCCTGCTCTCTTGCAGTGCACAAGGCCATCACAACAGCTTTTGGAAGGACAGTGAAAAAAGATTAACAACATGTGGCTATTTCATGGGTAGTTCCATGGATCAAAAGTATTTTCACGTTCACAGACTTGACACTTGACCTCAGCCTGGGCTTTCAGATTTCACTCCCAAAGCCCAGCTGCTCATGGAACCTGAGGGCTGAACTTTTGGCACTTCCAAGAAATGAGGGCCTCATACAGACTCATCAGTAAGAAGGAAGGAAACCACCTCATAACTCAACAATATAATCTCCTAAACCACGTAAGTCTTCCTGGAGTAACCCAATAATTAAGTTAGGTTTTGGTGGACTAGAAAAAAAATACCGAATAAAAATACAAGCTGATAAAGTAGCACAAGTTTTATTGAGCAAATCCCTCTACAGATGATGGCATTTAAAAGGTATCTTCCCTTTTCTCCAGCCACGGGGCTTTTGGCAAAGAAATGTCAGGCAACTGACAACAAGGGGAGCTATAAACACGACCAAGAGGGGACCTTAGCATACCGATAACCTTGGGGTATTATCTGCAGTTTTGTCTTGTCCTGAAGTACCCAGGAATTTGTTTCAGCCTCTTCCCCTCATCCCCATTCCATTCTTTATCTCTTTTTTCTGTCTCTGTCACATTTCCTATTTCATATGCTAATAAAGAACATAAAAAAAAAGTTCTTTGCTCTCACTGTCATCATTCCAAACCAGCTCATATACCTAACAAACTCAAATTCAACTACACACACAGACCACATTACTAACTTTTGAAGTACTCTCACCTTGGTGGTGAAATTAGGTTAAGATTGCAGAGAAATGTCCCACCCAAAAGACAAAATGTAGCAAAGATTATCATACCAAAGTCTGCAAGAACTGCAAGTAAAATAGAGAGCTGGCATCATGGAGTTATGCTGCAGGCTGGTTTAATGGGCAATGTATGGCTGCAATTCATTTGGCTCTGATCATTTTCCCTCTCATGTGAGCAATCTCTGCCATACATTCCTGTGTTGCTCACCCACAGGACAGCGTTGGCAGAGAGCGAGTAAAACTACTCCATGTGTATATTAGAATGAAAAATGTGGAAAGATCAGCGATAAAAAAACTTGCTTCTATATTTTGCCAAGGCAGATTCTATCTATGCATTAGAGTGCCAGAAGATTCTGCTGCAGGGACAATTTGGGGGTAAAAGAATAATACCTAATTACTGCAACTATCTCTGGAAGGAGATGCGTTAGAAATGGCAGGGAGTGAGTGTTAGTATGTGTAAACAAACATGCTGTCAGGACTTCCATGCTATTTACTGTAGGTGTTTTCTCTACTAAAAGCTGTCCATAAATGGACCAGGTTCCAGCCAGAACAAGTCTGCATCATGCAGCATTTAATGTATGACACTCTTTTTGGTATTATTATATCATAGCTTACCATTTACCCCAGCAGACCTGTGGCATCTAATTCCTTTTTTTTGCCAGAGAATTATGATACCTAGGGTTTTTTTTGTTACGAAATACGCCATCTCCTAAGCTCCATATATGCATCTGTTTCAGCTTTGAAAGAAGCATGTATAACATGAGCAACGTGGCTCATGGCAGCAGTATAGACAGCCAACAACGTCCTAGCAAGCTTCACACAAAGTGACATTTAACCTCCTGCTTCATATTCATGACTATTAAATGAGCAATTGCAAATGCTGCTTAACCCCTGGTTTTGCATCCTACCATCGGCTATTAGAAACTCTCAGTGACAGGTAAGGAATAGGATATCATTCAGAAAAAGAAATAATAAATTGAAGTGACCCCTTGTCCCTTCAGCCCAAGTGAAAATGTTAGTGTTCAGAGTTTTATTTAAAAATACCTCTTCTATTTTCTTCTGCATGACCTTCCATTGACATTCCCATTCTTTCCTTTCATTGTCAAATCTCTCCAGCAATTCCATCTTCTCTTTATTCCAGTTCCTCTCAGTATTCTCCAGTTGTTGACGCAGGTCCATGGTTACACTCTGTGTAACAGCAATAAGATAGCTCTGCTTTTTTTCTCCCCTGAATGTTTCCTGTAAGTTTATCAGAAAAAGTCTTACTTGTGTTTGATTTTAGCTTTTGGGAAAAAACAAAACAAAACAAAACAAAAAACAACCAAGCAAAAGCCCAAGATTAATAACTTAAACGCATTTGCAGGAGACAGTATCACACAATTGCATGATATATACCTGGAATGTGATGAATATGGATGAACTAAGCACTACAGGACACAAATCCAAGGGCCGAGAGGCTCAATCTGGAAAGGAGAGGAAGGACATGCATCCAGCATCACAGAATTCAGGAACGTCTACCACAGCAGGCTCTGCCATGGCCACTTTGCATCACTCTTCACTATAAACCTGTTTCAAATGAAATTCAAGTCTCCGTGATATTGAATGGCACTTCAGGACCCTGGTATCCTGCAACGTCTGCCCTTGAGGGTGAAAGCTATTTTTACATTTGTTCAAAAGACAACTGCAAGAGGAAAGGTATCGTGTTTGCTCATGCACTCCTTTCACACGTGCATGTAGCATGACAAAGACTGTGACATTCTTTAGGCAGATGAAGACTGCAAACTTGATACATACAGAAAATTCTTAAGGCTATATGAATGCTTTAAAATACACGAAGGAAAACAGGACACAAAAGCTATTAACAGGAATAAACATACAATAGAAAGCATAATTCCACTATATAAAAGACTACAGATCACTATAAAGAATTCACATACTGTGGATTTACAAATCTAAATCTATAAATGTCAGTTCCAAGATCAGCATAGGGAAAACTAGAAACTATTCTCTAACAGCACTAACTCAAATCTAGTTCAAAACCTTGCTCAGAACATTTAACTGATTTGTGCTTCAGTTACTCCTTCCCCATCAGAAGTCTTTATTACCTTACTATCTGTGAATGAAAAAAAAAAACTTAATTGAACCACATACGTATATTTGAAGGGTAGTATTTTGGATCTGCTCGCCTGCCTTTGGAGCAAAACAGCTATGGATTTTATGGGCCTGGTGTTCCTCTTGCTTTTTTAGGCTTTACAATAGAAACCCGACGACCATCAGCACATTTACTGTGCCAGCAAGGCCACACCACTTAGCCATTCAGTTGCGATGGCTCCTGAGGTCTAAGGGCTGGTACACAGACACTGATACTTGAGTTTGCTCACTCTGGTCCTCAAAGCCAGCTATTGTGTTACTTAGGTGAACAGAGAATCTAGTTCTAGTCCCAAAATCTCCATGCATTGTTTTTATCTCCTGCTAGAAACCAAGTGTATGAGTAGGCAAATGAAATATCAGAGTCAACGAGGGGTAAACCCAGATTACCTTCCTTGAATTTGTTCATCTCCCCGACCAGTGGTCAGTGATTGTTAACTGACAGGAACTGCCCATTTTATCACCAATATTTTCTTTGATATAGTGAAAATTCATTCTTCAGCTTCATGCAAAGTTCTTCCCCATCCTGCATTTTATTGCACAAGTCTTGTTGATTCAGCCATAGCTACTGTGTAATCACTGCTTACCAGTCTCTGCATTATTTCGGCTGACTGGGAAGCTTATGCCAAAGTTGGGAGTCAGCTCCTTTCATGATCATGAAACCAGAAGAGCCCAGTTGAAGACCAATGGGTTCCCCAGATCTTTGGGTCATAGAAAGTCCTGCTACAAGCTCTCTTGACTGACAGCCATCATGGGCCTGGTCCTAACTCAGGGGATTAAGGGAAGGGAGCTGACAAAAAGCCTGGAGAGGGCCTGTTTACAAAGGCTTGGAGAGAAATTAGAAATTAAATGAGAAAGGAGTGGATTTAGATGAGAAATAAGGAGGAAGTTCTTTACCAGGAGAGTGGTGGAGCACTGGAAC
>JANHFX010000400.1:9072-21607 GCA_027560015.1 Chloroceryle amazona | reverse complement strand
TAGTTGAGGATGTCCCTGCTCTCAGCAGGGGGTTGGACTGGATGGCCTCTGGAGCTCCCTTCCAACCCAGACAGTTCTATGATGCTATGATTTTATGATGCAGAACTGTTTACCCCAAGCACTTTTGGACACAGGACTTAGAGAACAAGCTGACTATTCTTCAAACATCTCTATCAGCCCATTTCATAACAGTGTAACCATGTCACCATGCAATGTGGTATTGCAGCTTTCTCTCTCTTGATTCACACATACCTTGGAGCTCTGGAATGTCAGTCTGTCCCTCAACTATCTACAAACAGATTTCAGACCCTTCTTCTTCCACCTGCCTATAAACATAAAGGACAGCTTCCTAAAAACATTAAACTCATTGAAACTAAGAGCCACTGAAAGACAGCACAGCATTCTCATCACGGAAGAAGTCAAGCACTGTTTCGCTCATGGCTTCTTAGGGAAGGCAGCCAGTCTTCAGAGACTGTACCTCTCCAGGCCAGTGTTTCAGTTTTGTGCCAGACTTCAGTAAATGCTGACCAAAAACAACTTACACAAAAATTCTACTGCACTTTAGACCTGTTGCAATCTGAAGATTGACCGCTAAAGAACTTTAAAAACACTTCAACACTTTCTGACTTTGCAAACTCAAAGATTGCAATTTTTAGTACAGTCATTTTCTCTTTTTTTTTGACTATATTTATGTGTTTATAACCTTTCAAGACATCTCTGAGAAATAAACAAGCAGCTCTCTGCTCCACTTGAATCCTTCAAATACATGTTAGAAAGGAATTAAAAAAAAATTATAAATGCTATAAAGTCATGAATGTGACAGGCAGGTATAAACTGTCTACAACTTGTACAAATGGTGATTTTGCTAGTGCACTATTAGTAATAATGACCATGCTTCAATAAGCAGTATTTTACTGGAAAGAAAGTCAATACTATATAGCTTTTTTTTTTTTTTTACTTATATAAGAATAGATACATAGTATGTACTGCTTCCAAGCACATATATAGCACTGAAAAGGATCCTGGTGTTTTCTCAGTGCTGAGAACTACTATTACCATATTTGCATTCATTGTAACAGTTTTAAAGTGGTTTGATACGGGATTCTGATGATAAGAAAGACTGGAGACCACCAAAATGAAATCAAGTCTTGGAAAAGGTCAGTTACAGAGGTTAGATAGCCACTTGTAGCTCTAAGATCCACAAAAACCTTGGGTTGCTGCTTGTGCTTCTCTGATTTCCTCTTGACTAATCCTGAGAAGACATGTTTATTGATGTTAGCAGCTGGATGACTGTAGAGTTTTGCTGCTATTGTACAGTGGATAAATTCCTCAGAGGGTTTTAACTGCTATTTCTATGACTCCCCCTTTTTTCTTAGGTGTTCAGGTTGAATTGTTGGATTTTTTGGTTGCTTGGTTGGGGCTTCATCCCCCCCCCAGTAGCAATGAACTCAGATTTGTAACGCTGGTAGTATGCCCTAGGTCTGTATGGTGCACTGAGATATCCCCATGGGAATTTCACATGGCTTAAGCAACCCAAAGGGATGCAAAATGCCACATAATCATCCGCTGCATGGATCAGAATGGTATCTGTGCTCTTGCAGTATTGGCACTTTCTGCATGTCCTAGACAAGGTCAGAAGCTCATTACAGCAATCAAAATCAAGCAAATAATCAATTTCATCTACATCAGCTGCTTTTTCCTGTAACTTTTCCTTTAGCCTCCCTTCTCGCAAGCAAAAAATATTTTAAGCAACTATTTGATGTTAATGTTGTTATTCCCCCATGCCTTTCTTGTGCACTTTCTATCCACATACTAAAAATGCAAAATAGTTTGCAAATAACCTCTATGGACTTCTAAAAATTATCTGCAGTGACATTAGCTGAAATGTTATTTTTCAACAGAGATTAATTGGATTGGATGTGCACAACCATTCAGATATAGCAATATTTCCTCTATTTTGCTGAAAAAAAAAAGTGATTATTTTTCTAATGATGCCTTGTATTTTGGACTAAGGAAATTACAAATTCATCTCTGTTCCACTAGAAAAGTGTTCCATGTGTCACGGTAGTGTGCACTTTATACAGAAAAATAAACTAAAATGGTGTGAGAGTGTGAAAGAGAGGGATGGGAAAGAAAAGGAAAAAAAGAAGAATGAGAGAAAGAAATATAGAAAAAAAGAAAGAGAGGGAAGAAAGAAGGAAAAAAGGAAGGGAGGGGGATAGAAGGGAGGGAAGAGATTCAAGTGTTCACAATGCTACCTGTCATTCCCATTCTGCTGATGTGTCTGTGCCTGCTCAGAAGAAACTGAACCAGTGAAGGGTTTTTCTTTAAGAATAAAGACTATATAACATCCACAAACAGCACATTACATGTAAATAACATTAGGGAGATGTTTAAATAACTGTTTGGCACATTAGTAACTTGCTTTCTTTTTTCATCTTAGCTGTTCCAAACCACTGATTTAAAATAAGCTGTAACCATACCTTTCGGAGAGTACAAAATCCTTTAGAAGTTTGTCAGTCCATTTCTAAACAGCAGTGAAAGCAATGAAATGCATAGCTAGCTGGGATCCAGTTCTGTGAATCTTGATCTTTAAAAGAAATAAGAAAGCACAGCGAGTAACAACCTTTCAACTGGGGCAGCATTTGCAACTCTCCTTGAATAACTCCGCAACTTTTGCAAACTGAAAAACAGTTCCGTTCAGCATCATCCCAGCAGCTGGCTTCCACGTGACGTCAGTGCACGGAGGATGGTTCTAAAGCCATCTCTTCCAACCCCCAGCTCTGTAACTTTATATCTCCTCATATTTTGTGTAAACAACTCCAAGTCCAGGACATTTTTAGGTTTTATAGTGCAGTCCAGTCTTTAAAGCTTGCCAAAGCAGACAGTGGTAATATCAAAGCTATGACAATAGGCAATTTTAGGTTTCTTTTATTAGCATCCATGTTGTAAAGGGAGATTCTTTGCTGCCTTTCAGACCGAGTTTTCAGGGTTATATTTTTTAGTATTATGATTTTGAGCTTTGCAATTTGATCCTCATAAACTGCTTTGTAAAGAGGTTTGCTTAAAGCAGCAGTTTTGTTGGTTAGCAGCTATCCTAAAGAGCTAAAAAGCAAACCACTCCTCCCTAAAATCTTTTCCTGTAGTCAAAATATGTTGTCACAAAGTGCAGAAATATTGGGCACTGTGTAATCCTACTGTCTTGCATTCTGGGAACAGTGATAATGGTTTCTTTGGGATATACTCAAATATTCTTGCTACTTTAGAAGGTTTCTGGATCAGATTCTCCAGTCTGTTAAGATACTTCATGTCTCAGCAAAGCAAAGCACTTGAAATTGGACAGAGAATTTCCCTTGCCCAGGGAAACTCGTCCCCAACATAAGGCTATCAAAGAAGGTCCAAAACCACCCTGGCTTGGATTTAAAGCACTGTGAATGCCCAGAATCAGGATCGGCATGGGGAGAGGGAAGGGAGCGTATGTGGCAAAACTGATCCAGCAAGTGAAAGTCCATGGGAGACCCTGAAGCCAGTGTAGTGTAATTTAGCTGCTCCCCCTGCTGAGCCACAGGCACTAGGAGCTCAGCTTGCTCCTTGTTCTCTGCCCACCCCAGTAATTTTCCTCTTGCACTATGTGTTAAATTGCTTTCATTTGGCACACTGAGAGAGACCCCCAGGCAGAAGTTTCACACACAAGCCGCTGCCCTGCTGGGGAATTGTGCTTGGATGTGTCTGTGGACAGTGACTGGGACCACCTATCGTCAGAAAATTCACATTTCAGGGAACGTTTGTTGCCACGTGTACCTGGAGAAGGGCCACAAAGTACTTGACTCATGCTGCATAAAACTCTGGACAAATTCTACTATTAGAATGCACTGAGCAGGAGCAATGTATATTTTTGTTAGGCAGAGCAGCTGATGGAAGAGGATCAGCGAGACAAAGGATACAATAATAGGATTCACACATCCTTTGCTTAGTCAGCACACCCCTCTTTAGAACAGTAAGGTTTTATCTGTGATAAAATCCATACACAGCATAAAGATTTTAGCTCTGTTGCATTTTGTAGTAAATACTAAAACAGGTTTTGGGGAAACCACATTTTTTCTCCTTTTATGGTCTAGCTATAAACCTCAGAGAGTACATTACTAGGGTGTGTATTCTGATCCCATGTAACCTAAATAATGGGACTTAAGCTATTTGTGAAAATTTCAAAGATGTTCTAAAAATTGGACAAAGACACCCAAGTACACAACTGAGCATTCCTGAAGAAAATTCCCAACCTCTAACTCTGAGGATTTAGAAGTTCCCTGCTCATAAAGCAACTGTATGACTTTCTTTTGGGAGGTTACATCCCAACACGCCAGCTACCATGGCTGCGAGCAAAGCCCAAGTGCCTGGGAGCAGAACTGAGCCCAGAGCTGGAGGCCGGGTGCCACAGCACTGCCTCCTTCCCAAACCCAGCGCGGCTGCACCACTGCAAATGCAGACAGGCTCTGAAGACATGTTTTCTTTTTCCTCTCACCCCCTGGCATAGGCTACAACTCTTGTGTCTTCAGTATTGTTAACTCAATGCCCCTCATCTTGTCATGTGAACTCTTTGAAGTAAAACACAATAAAATTAAAGAAAACAATGGACTAAATCCTAGGCTTGAGTTTTCACTCAGGCAAAATCCTACATTTCTGTCAGTGTGAGGAACTAGAAATGTGTGAGACTGAGGAGCTCAGCAGGAGACAAGAGCTGGTCCCCACTCATAGGTCCAAGGGCCCTGGTAAACTCATCCTAATATGGGAAAGGCAGAGAAAAGTGGGACAAGGAAAACATGAAGTGAGCTCTAAATCCTGAGCTCATTGCTCTGGATGTACTTAAGTGTAGCAATAGTGACTTCTGCTTTTGAGGAAAAAATGTTATGCAACAGAAACTGTCTCTGGCCCAACAGCAGCAGACAAAGCAGCAAATGTGGCTTTCTGGCCTCTGGCACAGGCAAAAGAAGCAGGAAGGCTACTGCAGGTTTATTACATTCTTCTGCAGGTCAAGTGTACCTTGCCCATACCTGGCATCTGCTCTGCTTGTGTTAAATCAGCACCTCAACAAAAAAAAAGAAGGTGCAAGGCCATTTTAAACAAGTCCTCTGCTAAATTTCTTTTCACCATGCAAGATAAGTGAAGACAAAGGAGCAGCAGTTTCAGCATGGGCTATACTCTGATTAGATACTCAGGGTAGAACATATTCTGGTTAATCATCTGCTCTTGAGATCATTTTAGAGCATCTCCAGTTCTGCTACAATAGCTTGGCTGTGGCACACTCACTTTCCTATGTCTACATAAATTTGGTAACAAGAAGAAAAACCAGCACTGCTGCCACTGTAATTAATCCAACCACAACATCAGCTGCCTGTATGAAGCACACTTTGATAATCCTGGTAAAAGCATCTCAGGATTGGATATATACATCAGGAAATAGGCAGAAGGGAATACAAATTCCGTCTGCTCTTACTGTTGTGCACTTCTGCAATAGTGTACAACTTAGTGGAAAACCAGAGCAAACAAAGTGTTATGTCATGTCACTTCTCCAAGGTTACATTGGAAATCGGTGGCAGATACTTTAGCTGTTTACTTTAAATAGAGCCACTGTAATTTTCCCCATAGGCAACTGCATGTGTAATGGCAAAAGTTGGGTTTGAATATCACTTCCCCTGGCATTAAATCAGAGACAGAAATGTAAGCCAATGAGAATTACATCCCCGATACTGATGCCTTTAGAAGTCTCCTACTCACCTATCAGATTCTGGGGTGATTAAGGGGAAGGGCATCTAATACCCTAAAGCTCTGCTTGTTTTCATAAACAACTCCCAAAGTTCATGTGCGGTTCATCTCTTTTTATAACACATTTAGACAGCCATGGTTTTGGTGATTTTTTATTTTCCGACTGCCAGGCATATTTCTGCACTATAGCACCTGCTCTCTTCTGGTTTTGATTCTGAAGCATTGCTGACATGTGTCAGCAGACACTTACTCTAGCCTAACTGGAGCTTCAGGCAGGGATATTTTTGGTTGCAAGAAGTTATCTCTGATCCCAGAGAAGACCATCATTCTAGTATCATGGGTAAGTATCAACAGTAGGTGAAGATTTTCTAACATAAACAGTACAGAAAATAATTATAGAAGTATTTTGTCAGGGGATTCAGAGCTGACTTTAAATAGGAAAAAAAAATCTAATTGAATTTATCTGGTGGCTTTAGAGGAAACATAGCATTTCTTTTCTAAATGACATAAAAATTCATTGGCATTACTGCTGACTTATATAAGCATAAAAATGTCAGAATAAGAACTGTTGATGCAAGATCTCTTATTTCTGAAAGAAAATGGAATGAATTCCCTGGGAAAACAGGAAACAGAAAGTCAATCTTTCAGAGAAATGTAAAATTAAGGCACTCTCGGGGTTCAAATTCCGTGACATTTTTTTGCCACCGTATTAATATTTTGCCAGACTATTCCAATCTGGGAATGGTAAATCTGCTATTGGTTTAAGTGGGATTTGAACCAATAGGTAACCTGGCAGATTCAGCTTGTTGCCACATAAAACCAAGTGACAGAGCTGCTCAGAATTAGGTGTTATGCTGCAGACAGGATCTAGTGAGTCAGCAGTGTTCTGTCTGGCTCTGCCCTGCCTGACTCCCACGCACTCCTGCTAGAGGACACAGGCTCTGAGCAGCCTCCCTAGGTAGAGGAGGCTACTCCTCTGTCCCTGCTTGTGTAGGGAGGTTGGACCAGATGACCTCTAGAGATCCCTTCTAGCCTAAAACATTCTATGATTCTATGACATGGAGGTTATTTAGCTGCATTAACTCACTAACCTGTGAAAAAAGGAGGGCTGTGAACTACTCTGTAATACCTGGTGTGAAACAGATGGGCAGCAACAATCGCTCCCTTCAAATTGAAGGCAGAAGGATGTGAAAAATACATCTCATTTCTCACTGAGTTTTCTCTATACTGAGGTTTGCAGGGGTCCTCACCATTCTCCATGCTCATCACAGATTCAAAGACTGTGGGGAGCTTCTACAATGATTTTGTATGCTTTGATTTCAGATTTTAAGAAACTGCCTGTTCAATAGCTCCCTAAACATCCCCAAAGGTTCTCAGGTGCTTTGTTGATGCCTGGCAGAATTAGGATGAGGAAAGCTCCAGCTATATGCAAGAAAAAAACACTGTAAGAAATCAATGGGGTTGTAATTGCCAGCCCTGTGCAGAGGTTATCTCCACCTTTTGTCTCAAGAGGTTCATCCTCACCTCTTCTGATTTCTGAGAAAAAAAAGCAAATCTTTCCCAATTACTTCCAGGATGTATTCGATGTATAAAGCCAGTGTATTAAACCTTCCAGCTGCTTTACACTCGTGCTGTTACTGACACATTCTGTGTAAATCAAATCTTCTCTACTCATCTTTATTACATACAAAGCTAAGAAAAGTATAAACAAGTGCAAGTTAAAATCTGAAAGCCCAGAACTTCAGATCAGATTGAAGAATGATATTTTTTTTCTCCTTTATGGGATTGAGCCAGTAACATTTAAGAAAACCCAGATGATCTTTTCTTCCCTTGAGGGAGACATTAAAACAGAAAAACTCAAAAAGTCAGTCTTGTGCTAAGATTTGATATGATGAGTTGAAACCTCAAATGATTAGACTTTTAATGTCCAAACTGCAAATCCATGCAGAAAAAAAATAAATTTTCAAGCAGTTCCTCAAATATTTCTTATAGCAGCTACTCAGAGAAAAGCATCAAAAGCACCTCTTCCCAGCTATGTGAAATCTATCTTTACAGTTACAGCAATACACTGTGGAAGGATAATATTCTGGACGATATCTTGCCATAACAGTTTCTAATATGTGAAGCTTAACTTTTAG
Source organism: Chloroceryle amazona (assembly GCA_027560015.1). Classification (NCBI taxonomy): domain Eukaryota; kingdom Metazoa; phylum Chordata; class Aves; order Coraciiformes; family Cerylidae; genus Chloroceryle; species Chloroceryle amazona. The sequence continues at coordinate 13,709 of JANHFX010000400.1, read as the reverse complement.
GCAACTGAACATAAACTAGAGTAGCTTAGAAACTCCTCAAAATTACTTTGGGCCTGACCTTCTCTTTAATCAGGACACCAGGCAAGGCTACCTATTAATCTCACATATATTGATTATCATTTCCTTTAGACAACTATCTGCTAACTACAAAATAAATAATGACAGCAACATTCCCCGGTAGGAATAAGGATTTGGATTAAATTAAGGTTAAGTGATTTAACTGATCAAGGTTGCCACACCTGCAGAGTATGCTGAAGGAAAGCTAGACAAACAAGGAAAAAAATGCAATCTTTGTTTAATTCTGAATATTGTGAGTTTACTATATTTTTCATTGTCATAAAATAAATTTTAGTGCCTAACTTCTGCTTCCCTCTGTGGGGTTTCCCTCAAAATGGTGTGTGACTATGTCAGGTAGCAGAGCACAGCCCAGGCACAGGGATGAACTGTTCTCACTGGGGAATTTGTTAAGTGAACAGGGTGCTAGCATGATAAATCAAAGGGAATCCTTATTTCCAGCTAGAAAAATGGCTGTTTTATTTATTACCACTGTTTATTACCAGATTTTTTTATTATGACATCTGCATAAAAAAATGTCATTAATACACTTGTAAGTAAGCAGCTATTGATGCACACCCGTACACACAAGCTTCCCTCACCTATGGACACTCACTACCAACAGCATGGGTAGATGGAGGTCACTCAGCAAGACAAGAGTTGCCATATTCATTCCAAACTCATTCTGAAACCTGGAGCATTGAGAGCCCTGGCAGCTACAGAGGAAAATGGCATCTGACAAACTAGGTTGTTAGGAAAAGATATTTGACATCAGGCAAGGTGACCAGTATCAGACTCTTCAGTTCAAGTGAGAGCACAGCATGGCCATCATTCTAGAGCACAGAGAGAATGCAGGCAGCCTATACTTCTCAGAAGACTCCTCACCTACTCTGATACCTCCTCCTCCTCAGGGGCTCCAGCTCCTTGCCACATTTCCAGATACAGTGCTCTATATACCAACCACTCGGATTTTGTCCCCCCTGTGGTGTCTAATCCACATAATACAGTGCTGAAAAACTTTATGACCACCATCATGAAAAACAGATACAAGCTGTGGCTTACAGTTGCAGAATACATATTAAATGTGGTTTTACTATTCATATGTGGCCAGAAAAAAAATTATTTTTCTGGGAGTGGGAAGAGGAAAGGAACAGACTCCTCACACCCACTCTACATATTTCTGTTCTGCTTCTAATTTGATGCAAATTAATGAATATCAAATTGGTTCCAGTCACTCAGGAAATCTTTATTCAAAACTGATAAAATCAGACAAAGTGAAAAATATTTTCTGTTTGCTTACCTGGAACACCATGGTGAGTGGGTTTCTTATTCAACTGGGTGACTTTTTGGTATGTTTTTTGCAGGTTTTTTTTTGGTTTTGGTTTGGTTTTGGCAAACAAGTAGTCTTCAGTGTTTTTACAGCAGTGGCTATTACAGAAACTATGTCTCTTGCACTTCTTATCTTGGAGGGTGGACAAAATAAACAAACTGAAAATAATACTACAATGAACAGTAAATGATGAATGGCTTACAATACAAAAAACAGTGTAAAAAGGAAGACAAGTTTAAATATTGTTGTGTATGAAAGGGATGAAAATAATACAAGGATGAGAATAAGTAAAATGATAGGCTGGAACATCTGGGAAAGTAAATACAAAGACAAAGAGAACAGTCAATTAATGGAATAGCAAGTCCAAAGTTTCAACAACATAGTGAATCAGACTATGCTTGTGGAGGGACCAAGTACCCATCTCCCATTGACTTCAGCAGGAGTTCTGCATGGTCAAGCCTTGCAATGTCCAATTTATCTGTTGCTGTTATTTGTTTAGAGAAAATACTAATTAGTTTGCTTAAAATTTGTCTAAGCCCATGCAGTGCTCTGCCTTTAAGCTAATGGGAGCTCTACAAGCTCAGAACTATTGCTAGATCAGAAAGTGAGCATGCTAAATGCCATTTCTGTTTGATTTCATGCAATACGTGTATAGTAATTGATTAGCTTTAAACTCACTGCGTCTGTGACTTTCTGATACAAGGAAACAAAAGGCTAATTAGTCAGCATAGGAATAAGAAATAATAGCTTTCAGCTTCATCTGGCATCTGCTTTGACTATAAACTAGCAGGACAGCACAAAGTAAATTAACACAGCAAGAGACTTACTAAACATTGGATAATACCATGAGCAATAACAAGATTTGCCAACTATAGGATTGCATGGTAAGATAAGGGCAGGTAATTTTTCATTTGTCATGGCAAAAGATCTTGACTCAGCAAGGAATTTGCTCCCCAAAACCTCTCAGGAACAAATCCAGATAAAAATGAACTAGAGAAAAGATTCTAATCACTGCTGTATCTAATCAGTGACCCATAGGCCTTCAACAGGATGAAATCAGTTACAGCAGTTCCAGAACAATACCGTATGGCTCTGTGACTCTGTAAAGTAGATTGGCATGGTTTGTTTTTCTCTGTGGTTCATCATATTCTCTATAATTTTGGAAATTTCATGTTTCCTCTTGTTTAAAATTAGTAAGATTTTCTTTTCCTTCATTTAAGAGGAACCCAACCGCAAAGAAAACAATCCTGTTCCTTCATGTGCCAAAAATGCTGTCTGCACTGCCTTTACTGGCGATGGAGGCACAACTCTGGCAAATGCAGCTGCAAAGCCAGAAAGGAGGAGAATCTTCCTCCTCCTTGAGAGTATTTCTTGGCATTTCTGGGAGACCAGATTTAGTCACTCTTCACTGTCTAGAATGCAGAATTTTCATGTGCCATACATCGAATCTGAGGCTTAATTCATTTGGCAGAGCCTTTTTACCTGTAGGCCGTAATAAGTAAAAGTCTACCTGACTCACTGACAAAGGTTCATCTGCACTTCGGTCATCCGAAGACTTTGGAACTTCGAGTCTGTCGATGAAAGCCTGGAGCTCTTTCCTGAAAGCCTTCATCTGGGCATTGATCCGGTAAAGAAGCTCATGCTCGCGTATTCTGCTGCCATCATCTTCCTCATCCATCAATCCAAAGAGGTCCCCATTAGCTACATAAATTCTCGCCTCTGTTATGATGGTGCTCGTGTCAGAAATTAAGCGATCTATTGTCTTGCCCAGCCGCTCGGCTTCAGAGCGAATGTCCTTCATCTGCTGCCTGTCAGAGAAGCTTTTCTGCCACCCAGATGACGTCGGATAAAAAGACCTCGTGGGTGTCAGGCACCGAATGTTGCGTACCTCTTCGGAGTCGCTCTCCCCACCGATGGGGCCTTCCCTTTTGCGGTGAGGGGGGCGGGAATCATCATCACTCTCTTTTTTTCCCGCATCGCTTTCTGCATCGCTGTCTCTGGGACTGCCACGGATCCCAAGGTGAGAGGCCAAGTCATAGCGTTGCATGTTGGACATTAGGACTCTGTTCTCATACTGGAGTTGCATGACTTTGCCACTCAGCTCGTTGATCTGCATTCGTGCAGCTTTTAGCTCCTCCTGTAAGGCTTCTGTCTTGGCATTATCGTGGTGCCTAGAGCTCTCGTGGGCCCCGGACTTGTACTTGTATTTGTTCAGCTCGGCTGTTACGCGCTTGTTTTGTTCTTCCAAATCAGCTAAATTTCTCCTCAGCAATTCTGTTTCATCTTCTACAAGCTGCAAATGCTGTCGTAATTCTGACAGGGATTCACTCTGCTCTCCCAGGAGTGGGTTAGCAGTCCCTGAGAAATCATCTCCTCTTAAATCATCAAGCTCTGCTTTCAGTCCTCTATTTTCTACTTCCAATTCCACTATTTTCCTTCCAAGAATGTTAGCTTCCTCCTCCACAAGCCTCAGTCGAAGCTTGAGTTCAGCTTCTCTTGTGGTCGGTGGCCCACCCGCTTCACCTTTTGGCAAGGGACTGTCCAAATCCCCATAAAATGATCTATATTTTTGCAGCTCATGTTCAAATCTGTCTTTCTCTTTATCGATTTTAGCCATTTTCTTCCTCATCAGGGCTGCTTCTTCTTTGACAAACTGTAGCTGGCATTTCAGGTCTTCATTGTCCTCCTTAGAAAAAAAAGAAAAAGTGGTATTTGAAGAAACTTGATGTAAAACAGGAGACCTCCAGTGGATGATCTTAAATTACAAGATTAACAATCACAGTTACATAGCTTTAGATACTGAGGTTTTCCTGCAATCATTTTTTATTGATCAGTAAATGAAAGGGAGGGAAAAAAATGCATAAATTTAAAAATGGGAAAAATACTACTTTACTTGTCAAGGGACTCATAATAATCATACTTTCTGCCAAAAATATTAATCAGCAAAAAATAACTAAAGAAGGACTTGGATCATCATGACCAGTTAATCACCAATGTAACTCTAGATAATAATAAAATCCTAGAATCATTAGGGTTGGAAAGGACCTCTAGGATCATCAAGTCCAACCTTCCTCCTAACACCTCTCTGTTCATTAGACCAGAGCCTCAAGTGCTACGTCCGCTCGTTTGTTAAACCCCTCCAGGGATGGGGACTCCACCACCTCCCTGGGCAGCCCGGTCCAGTGCCCAACCACTCTCTCAGTGAAGAATCTCTTCCTACTGTCCAATCTAAACCTCCCCTGACACAACCTGA
>JANHFX010000399.1:0-81063 GCA_027560015.1 Chloroceryle amazona | reverse complement strand
ATTGATAATTTTCAAATGAGTTCCCTAGGAGGAACATATATATATATATATATATATATATATGCAAAGCCTTAAAACATATAGAAGCTAAGTTTAATTTGCTAGAAACATCAAAGTTTTGCATTTCTTCAGACTACCTGAAGCAGCAGGGATCAATCTTAACTCTTTAACCCCAGGAATTTTTTACTAAAAAATTCTAAAGTATCCTGGGCTATTTTATAATTAGTCCTACTCCTTGGCACAGTCATGATCCAAGATAATTGATCAGATAATGAAAAGGAACTAATAGCAGGAGGAATCCATTATAAATTTTCTGTCTGGTCCCCACACAAGAAGAGGGGTAGAAAACCATACTTAGTTCTTCACCCTGTAATCATACCTCCACTTGCTTGAGGGCAAGCATGGATAATCTTCAGGACTGATACCACAAATGCACCTCCAGGTACCTGCAGAGTCTTGTCAGAGCTCTCATAAGACAAGATTTGCAGTGGACACAAGGAAAGCCTTGCTAAAATCCAAAAGGCTGTAGGGAAGCCCTTCCTGCCATTAAAGTTTCTTTCTAGTGTCATTGAAAGAGATTCCAGTTGGTAGAATCTTATTTTTGTTTGCTTTAATAGCACAGTTAAAAATGCTGTTGGGAACAAAATATTACACATTTCATGTGTATTTGTTCTGATTACAAAGAAGGATCTGTTCTGATTACACAGCAAGAAAACTGCAAGGAGAAAGTAGCAGTGAAGTTTAAGAGTTCATTTATTTCATAGTCACTGGTATACAGATTACAGTGGTAAATTTTTCAACTCATCAGAATTTCAGATGAAGATACACAAACCACTAATTAAGGTAGGGGAAATCGAGCCTCAGTTATACATAAACTACATAGATTAAAATGAGAGGAGCATCTGTTTAAGTGGGGATATTCACAGTGCATAAAGCAGTAAGTGTACAAACAACTAAACGCTGAGTAAATGTGGCAAGATTTTGGGAAAGTTATGAACTATAATCCACGAACTACAGAGTTTAGCTTACAAGGGAGAATGACTGAAAAAACCTTACTTCACCCCATTTATGAACATACCCATTGACTCTAAAACTGTTCTTAAAATGAAGCAGAAGCAATCATGGTTTAAAACCAAAATAAATAAAACCATAAATACCTATTTGATGTATACTCTAGCAAACAAACTGTTCTTTATGAATTTCCAATAAACTTCAGTCATGTTATAATGAGAAAAAAAAAAGTCTACTGTTATGTGGAAAACTCTTGTTAGAGATTTGGAATGAAAATGAAGTATCATACTGAAAAGACTACTTGTTGGTGAGGTACTCACTGTTTCATTAAGGAGTATACTTTGTAAAGAAGAGCACTAATATAATCTAGGCATTATAGATATGAAATTTCTTTATATAATAAGATACATATAAACCATAAATATAATACTTATAATCACAGAAATCTGAAACAAATAGTTGCCTTTCAAAACATCTTTCACTCACACTACAGAAAAAAAAAAACTGCAATAAAAGCATAGTATTTTTAGTAAAAAATTGTTCTAGTTTTGTACAATGAGTAATAGAGTCTCTACAGCGCTCAGGGAGTGCAAATTCCCATCAAAACCAAACCAGAAATACCTATAATGCATTGCTACATAAAAGGAGACCCTGGTACCAGCTCCCACCTCTAGGTTCATAGTTCCACGAGAATCTCCACTGTAAAGAAACCTGCTGACCTTTTCTTATGCCTGACATATCTGTTGTTTGCTGAGCAACTTCAAAATTCAGTAACAAAAATGCCCCGAGGCTTGAAAAGTCCCTTTTCAGTGGGACATGAAATTCCACTCAGGTTTATCCAATACAGTGAACCATTTAAAAATGAGGACTAATTTAAAAAATCATTACTTCTTTTCTCTCATTTGCATTTTTTTCAAAAAACATTGGAAATAGTCTAGCAAGCAAAACTAGATGTTTTCCAGCATCAGGCTTTACAGTGCCAAAGCAGAAATAGCAGCAGCTACACTTGGGTGTATTGGATACATCTTGGAGTTTGCAAAATAAAAAGTAGAAAGGATGGTCTTTGCAATGGAAATGACAGTTAATTAAGAAGGACTTTTCTTTTTACTTTTTTTAAATTAACTTCTATAATGAGAAAAAGACTGTGTGCTTGTGTTTCATAATCCTGAATTATTCTTACATGAAATAAAATGCTTGATTTAATATCTTAACCAAATGTTTAGTTCCATGATTTGGTTCAAGCAGTTTTATAGTACAGCAACCTCAATGCCTTTCAAAAGTTCTATACCCAGGCACGGGATTAGGATCAAGACCACAGAATTAATTAGATTCTTTAATTTAGTTATATCCTAGAGATTATACTTTATATTCTAGAGAAAGGACAGAGTTTGCATTCCAATTTCAGTCAACTTTCTCTAGCTTCATTTATGAAAATCTTACTGAAACAAGCAATTTCATATGCATTAGCTTGTACTCACCATTTTATGTAATGGCAAACACAACAACCTAGGATCCTGACAACCCTAAAGGAATGAACTTTCTGTATTTGCAACACAGTCCATCTATTCAATTTTTTATCAACCTTTTGCTCTCTTCTTCCTTCAATCTTATAATAGCTTCCCTTTGAAATGCCAGAATTCTCCACCTTTTTTTGGCCATAAACTTATTTATTTATACGGATTTTATTCTTTATCAATTACTTATATTTTCATTAATTTATTAAATATTTAGCTATTTATACAGAAATGTATATTTAAGTAATGTCACCTATTTCAGGATATGCTGAAAGCATCTACAGTTTGTAACACAGACTAAGACTTGAGACTCCTGGCCTCGACTCCTGTCTGTCTCTAACTTGATCCAATTATATAATCCTAAATCCTGGCACCAAAAGCACCTAGTTTCTTTCTTGGCAGCAGGAAAGGGTATGTTCCCTCATTTTCAGTCCTAGGGGAAAATACATTGGAAGATACAGACTTGATCTCATCAAGTTAACTGATTTATATAACTGAAATGAAAAACTAAACCTTCCATGTACAGAAATGTTATGGTCTACAACACAATGAAAGCAGGATGCTGATTTTAGATGATAATAAAGAAATTCGTAGCTTTACTAATTCTGTCAGGGTATGGCACTTTAAGATCTGAATTAGCACTAATCACTCTAGAGAACAAAAATGTACTGGGCTCAAAGGGTTTCAGATAAAGCTGATGGGACAGTAAGAGTACATGCCATTGGGGTGTATCTTCCTGTCAATCACTAATACTTGCTCAAGGTAGAAAAGAGATTACATATGACCAAGAAAGATAGGCCAGTGTTTACTGATTACAAAAAAAAAATGGGTATCCAATCTCATAGGTTTGTGTATCTTCAAATTTCTAAATTATGCTCAGAGCCTAAATCAAAAGACTTTAACAGCAAAGTTTTCTGTAATAAACTTTTTGAGTGTTAGCTCTATATTAAAATTCATTACTTCTATTTGTAAGCTACTGACGTGCAACTCATTAGTTAAAATTAGTTTTAAGCACTTGGTTTAGTTTAATTCAAATTAACAGACTGAAATACCTTGAAAAAAATGACATCCACTAATAGAGTAGATAGCACTGAAAGGCAGAATTCTATCTTTAAATACAGTATAGAAATTTGACCTCTCCTATAACGTCTTTACCGCTACACCACCATGAATCAGAAACCACCTATACTGAAATCTCCCTTATTATCTCTATTAACCAGATCATTTAGTTCTACAGTGCACTTAATAGGTGCCATAACTGATAAAAAAGAATCACTGCATGTGGGAAGAAACTTCCTGAACTTTGGAGATCCAGCAAGATTACTCAATAATAACGAGTCCATTTGCTAACGAAGAGTTAAATCTCCAATTATCTGCTGAAGGTAATGAAAAGCAATGCTGGTACAGAGGAAAAGTGGTATTAGATTTCCTCCAATTTCACATATTCCCTGGATATGCAAACTTCCCAAGGGAAATAAATGCAAGCCAATGCTTATCAGGAAATAAAAACTGACAAAAAGAAAACCAAACACAATACTTTATAGACAAAACAAGCAAGGAATTCAAGCCAAAACAGCTGTGAAGCCTTTAAGAAACTTCAAAGAGATCTTAACTTGCAACTAGTACCCAGCTTAGAATATTTAGAAAACATAGATTCAAATACTTCCTGCTGTCTGTGAAGTAATCTTATTTCTCCTTTTAGCACAACATTTTAAGATATACAATGGGTGTAGTTAAGTTTTTCTACTTGCTTTATGTCAAAATAGGAGATCTTGTGAAATAACTTTGGTACAGCACTACATGTTCATTAAATGCCCACTATTCTTTCACCTATGACTGAGGTATTTTGAAAAAGCAATAGTTCCTAAAATTATATTATCATTTTAAAGTTATTTTTCCATATTTCCTCTCAAAAGCTTCTAATTCATCACTTCTAGAGCCATGAAGACCAGCTCAGAATAAGAGAATTACATACCAGCCATTACTACGTTTCTTTTACAAGCTTCCCTTAGCAAGCACGGGGTCTATGTGAAATACTGAATGCATGGGAAGGAAAATTTGACACCGAGTCCAGGGAACCGCATGGTCAAAAATAATTTTAAAGTACATTTTGAATATTTTATGTGAGATACAGTACATTAACACATTTTCAGTGTGAATGATCATGCAGTCCTTTGAACAGATTAGCAGTAATGAAGGAAAAAATGTGAAAAATTAAACATTTCTTACATCTACTATTAAGCCTAGATTTATACATCCAAAACAGCTGTGGGTTAAGCAGTTTAATTTGAGGAAAAGTAGTGAAGAATAAGCAACATCAGTTCAATACCCAAAAAAATAAGACAGTCTTGCATCTCGACTATGTAGTAGCTGTGGGCTTTAGTGAACTGTCAAGAAGAATTAATTCTGAAGACAGTCACGTGGGAAAGCACAGCTACAGGTTTTGATCCTCTGAAACTCTGAGGAAGCCAGATCATCTGAGGCTGGAGCTCACTGATGGGGATTCAGTGTGGTTTCTTAAGCTTTGAGAAACAAGGCATGTACACCCATGTGCACAGTTCTCCATTTCAGTCCCACTTGCATCATTCTACGAGTAGAAGAAATAAAAACTACTTAAGGCACTACGTATATAGGGAATTAATTTACAGCTGAGATTATGGGCCACTCCCATCTCTGCTGCAAAACATTAGCTGATATATTGAGGAATTTTCCAAAAATGCTTCTTTGGAGAATTAAATTACCTTTGTAGATGCAATAAAATCTAATCAGTGCATTCTCTGAACACGTTCCTTAAGTCTCTCTTTCTCATAAATATTAATGTTCAAAATCAGAGGCCGAGTCATTCCAAAATTCATACACTCTATGTATAAATTTAGAAGTCTTAATGTCGTATTAGCACACAGAAACAGTAAACATCATACTTGGTTTTTTAATACATTCAAATGTTGAGTATTTTCCAGTCGAATACTCTTAAGGGACCTAATTAACCAAATGACAGTTTTTCAGATTAGCAAAGAAGATATGTAGATGAAAATACAGGCTAAGAAGTTGGAATTTGAACTAGTGACAAGCATATGTTTTTAATCTCTGCACACTGTAGTTGCATGAGGTGAAGAACTGACGCTTATTTTCTTCTTTTTATTGGGTAGTCACAGGTTATATAAGGTTATTTCACATGAAGACTCAAAATCCTGTCTATCAATTCTCCCATTTGTGATTATATTAACATAAATTAAACCATTAGAAGTGAAGAATCTCTAATCCAGAACAGGATGATTCATAATTGATTGATGTCTGGCATCAGTGTCAGGCAAGATCTTGGCTTTATGGCTACCAATAAATTAATGACAGTGATTTCTTCATCTGATGGCAAGTAGGATAAAACAAAGATTAAATAAATTTGAAACATCATAATACTAAACAATATGCATCAAAGTTCTCTGGTAAATGAATACGCAGTAGACTATCAGACAAGTTTCCCACCGAAATCACTTTGTCAGTTTAATTCATTGATCAAAGTTTTAAAAGAGCTGTTTAAAACTACCTTTTTGTCTGGCAGTAAAGACAATATATAAGCAAATACAAATATTGCCCTTTACCCTGAGTGAGCTCCCGGATATATCTTTAATGCTGTCCTTCCTAAATGTTAGTCTCCCAAAACACTCTCCTGTTGATATTTTAGTATGCCCCTAAAGGAAGGAACATGAACAGATAATTAGTCACAATGACTGAAAAATTTTATATTCAGTTGGGGATGCGTATGATTTTATCATGTTATGTATTCATAATAACTGCATGTGTTCACAAATAAATCCCACTGAACAACAATAGTACCAAAAGTCATTTCTTAAGAAGAGTTTAAAAATAAAGGATGTTTTCAGAAGTTTGCTAACATGTTGGTAAGTGTGCATCCATTGTGTATATCCATTTATCTAATTCGCACACACTTGTGTATAGGAGTAAATATGTTATTTTTAATTTATAAAGCAGCATCATGACTTCTTGCTGCCTGACTGTTTCAAAGATAGGAAGACACTTATTTTTCATATGGGAGTCCAAAGCAGAACATTTTTTTTATTCCATGAGAAATACAGTCAGCTTTTACTGCTCTACATAACAAATATTTTACGTATACTTCTACTCTTCCATTGAGTTGTATGAGAATGCTGTGGACTATTTGTCATATCTCAATTAGCTCATTTTTCAAAAGGCTCTCGTGACACTCTGTATATAAGTTACACAAGGTTTATTTGTCAAAAATCCATAGCACCTTTCTGACAACAGATGTTTTGAAATGCATCCTATTTTGCTTGGCAAAAACTTATTGTAAAGGGTTTGTCATTATGATTTAAGTAAAGAATTCAGTGGTCATTTAACTTAGTTTAGGAAAACTAAGAAGAGACTTGCCTAAGTGTTCATTTTGTAACTCATATAATATAGTTTTGAAGCCAAATAGCCTTATAAAGTGTGTTTTTTTCCCAAATGATTATTCATTCTAAATTGTTCTGCATAAGGTGTTTAAACGATGACTTCTGCTTGATTGATTCTTCAGTTTCCCTTCTAAATAGCACGCGGCTTTGAATCCACAGGTACCCTGTGTATCACTTTACACACACAGTAAAAGGTACTGTGGTATTTTTTTCAGCAGGAATTCTTTTGGATGAGCAGTAATTCTGAGACATTAACACAAATCAGTGGATAAATATTGCCATGTCTCCATTTGAAGGATTCTTAGAGAAGATAAACTCAGGGGTCTGATGCTGCAGGCTTTACTAGTGAATAGTCCTTTTTCTGAGTATTCTTACTGAAATCATCTGTACCAGTGATACAGGTTAACAGATGAGCTATAGTCTAAACCAGGTCTCTTAATCAAGAATGCTACAAGTTGCCCTCTGAAAAAATGAATAAATGAAAAAGGATGAGTCCACAAGTCTCTTAAAAGCCCCTTCCTACCTATGAAAATGTATGGCACATCAGTGCTGTGAGACAGTCTTCTCCCCAGATCATAATATAATCAAATACAGAGTTTTCCCACAAATAAGACTGCACAGGTGGCTGAGGACAATTTCTCAGATAGCAAATCCCCCCAAACTTGTTTTCATGAACAAGTATCATACATATAAAACCACCATCATAAACCAAGTACTCTCATCTTCTTTTTAAGCACACGTGCAGGCTGCCTAAAAATAAGCCACCATAGATTTTGACACTGACATGTTCTCACTCATCTTCCCTCGATCACCGTAATATCTAAAAATGGCAAGATTTAGCTTGCATTAGGAGTTACAATAAATAATCCTTATGATAATAAAGCCACATAAAAATAACATTGTATGGATTTTGTCAGTTCATGCTATTTCAACTATGAAGCATGGAACAAAAAGCTCAATCGGGGCAGATCAGTTATGATTCTTCTTGAAATTATCTTCTGACCCAATCTAAAGAGGAGCTATAGTATACATACCAAACTACAACACATGGTGGCATTCTCTAATGCATCTGAGGGTGGCTTGTACTTTACCACTGACTGGTAACTATTAGCCATGTTCCGAGTGATAACATTTTCACTCCTCACAATACATTCCTCTTATTCTAAGCTACTTGTTTCCCGAGAACATGTGCAAACTAAGTCATCACCACTTCTGAACATGCTTGAATATTGAGTTGAATATCACAAAATTAAAAAAAGAAAAGAAAAAAAAAAAGATGAGATGACATAACAGTATCATTTAACTCCTTTTAATTCTAGGGTTTTAATACAAAGTACTGGATAAAATGCCACCACCATGATACTAGTTTTAGTTGTCTTGGTTGGTTACTGGCCATCTACCTCAGAGAACTGCCTGCAAAACTTGTCAGGCTATCTACAGAGCGGCCTTTCCCTGGGCTGGGCAGGGGGCTGGCAGACCCGCAGCCGAGCAACCACAGGGCTGCAGAACGGCTCTCCCACAGCTGCCGTCTGCGCCATATCTCTCACTTTGGTGACTGGGGGTCACTGGGTAGCAGAAAGTAGGACTCCTGCACTACAGCCGGGCTATGCCTACCAAAGCCAAGCCGGCAGTTCGAGGAAGGGACTGTCGAGAGACGTTTCCCAGACACTGGACACTTGCAAGCCTTACATGCTGTGTGCTCTTTGTCCTTTAAGGGAAAACACGGGCGAGACGGGGACACGCGGGGCGACAGGCAGGGCTGTGCCGCCCCGCCGGCTGCCGCCCCTGAGGGGCTTCCTGCCCTGGGCCCCACCTGCCGTGACAGGCCCCGGAGTCCCCGGGCGACTTGGGCGCGCCAGACGCAGAGCCTCGGGCGGGGCGGCGGTGCAGGCAAGCGGGCAGCTGACCTGCCAGAGCAGGCAGAGCCGGGTGGCACGGCGGGGGTTCCCGACCGAGGCTCCGTCGCGCCCCTCACCCCGCGGAGCACTTCGCCGGGAGCCGCCCGCTGACAGGAGCGGGGACGGCGCGTGGCGCCGCCCGCCGCGGCAGCGCCCGGCCCGGCCCCGAGCCGCCTGCAGCCCGGGCTCGCTGAGGAGGGGGGGGCCTGGCCCCGGCCTGTAGCTCCTCGGGATCAAGCCGATTCCAAGCCCGATCTGCCTTTTTTTTTTTCCTTGGTTGGGTTTTTTTTTGTCTGTGTTTTGTTTTGGGGTTTTGTTGCTGGGCGGTTGCGTTGGTTTTGGTTGAGGTTTTTTCTGTGTGTTTTTGTTGGTTTGTTTTTTGTTTGGGTGTTGTTTTTTTTTGATTGGGTTGGGTCGTCTTTGTTGTTGGGGTTTTTAGGTTTGTTTGGGGTTTTTTTGTCTTTCCAAACACCACCAAAAAAATTTTAAATGCTGTTTGGCCTATATCTGGCCTAAAAACAAACCAACAAAAAACCAAACACCAACCAAACACCCCAAACAAGCAAAAGCAGCTTGTTCTCCAAATTCAAACGTAGAATTGAAAATAGAGACTTACCAAACTATTTAAAACCACTGTTAATTTCCCTTATGCTCTGCCAAAGGGTGGTCTGGGGTTGTAGAGATGGGGCTGGGTATCTAAAGCACTTCCAGTCACTGCCCTCTCCTGCTGGGGAGGAACTGGGGAACTTCAGCTTTCCAGGGCAAGATGAGTTTGTCATGGTCTGAACATCCCTGACTTTGAGGCGAGGACTTGGTAGTGTCCTTGTGCTGATGGTACTCGGGGTAAGAAAGCTGGCGTGCCACAGGTATGAGATTTTATCTGTTGAAAATCATCTAGTAGTGTTACCCTAGGACAGACTAGGCAGTTTTACTCGAATGCTGCTTGAGCAAAACCTTGTCGTTTGGTTGTTGCTGCTTTAAAGCGCCGCTTAACATCGTGTCATTTTGGGGAGGGGGGTGTAATTAGGGGGTTTTAAGTTGTTCTTTGGCCACAAAGGGGAAGAAATGTCATAGAATGTTGCTTGCTTGTTTGCACTGGAAAGAGCAAGAGCTGTCTCTGGGAGCTCAGCCTCTGATTTAAAGGGTTATTTGGAAGATATTTGCTTAAATACTGGTTTATTGCAGTAGATTTTTATTTCATTTCTAAACATTTTGAGGTTTTTTTGGCTATCATCTTATGACCCCCCTCCTAAAATATATTGTTGACATAAGGGAAAATTCTAGGGTTTTCCAGCATCTTATTTAACTTGTAATGAGAAAAATTTAATTCATTAAAGCATTAAGAACTGACCATATGCTTTCCCAGCATTTAACCTTTGAATGTTAATTGTATTCATCTCCTACTCTCTCCCCACTAGCACAGTTCACGGCAGACTAATATAAAGGTTATGAAAAGTTTGCTCTCAGCTGGCTACAGAATGTCTGTTGCACTTGGAGGTGTTTACGCCTTGATTTCCTGAGCGTGCTCAATATACCCAATATATCACTTGTCTTTCCCTGTACAGCTGTCAGTAGTGGAAATTTGAAGCAGTTTAGGTGAAAGAAGGGAATAAAATCTAGAAGGAATGAAACTATCTACAAGGAAACATTATGAGCAAAACTAGTTGAAACTCACCATGCAATGCATGATGAAATTTGAATAAAAAGAGAGATTTCATCTTTTCTAAGGATGGGCATTGTCAGAAGTAATTTACAGATATAACCCATTTTCAGTTTGATTTCTCTCAAGCATTGAACCTGCCTCCTGAGAGCTCTTTGTTCTGTTACAAATTCCAGTACTAGCCAAGCTGCTCCTAGGGAGCAGGAGACGGCCCCGGAGATCCACTGGGGCAGTGTCCCGCTTAATCCAGAGACCACAAAGGTGCTTTTCCTAGGCACAGGATAGGAGGTGAGCCACTCTGAGCACCAGCTCATCTGGATCCAGACTTCCTGGTAGCTTTACTTAGCAAATATGCCAGAACAAGATGTTAAATGAGAACCTGCTGCATTTGGGTGAGTTTGCAAAGAGCATGTAATTTTCCAAATAGCATCTTTCATAAATCTGACTTTTTGTTTTGGGGTTGTGTTGTTTTAAAAAGGCCAAATGTAGAAACTGATCATGTTCTTGATGTACAAGTTCTCCCGTTCTCTGTCACTGTTAAAGTCAAGTAACGATTCCAGTTAAATGCCAGCTTTAAGGAGCCTGATGTCCTTGCCAAGCACACCGTGTGTTGTCATCCTAAGCAGCCACTCAAAATGTCCTGATAAAAGATAGGGGCTTCACTCTTCAGCATCATCTCAAGGAAGCAAAACCTGTGCTTATCTGCATGTGTTAGCCTCTGAGTGGGTTAGGCTTTTGTGCCACGTGATGATGTAGTGCTGGTTCCTGTTTTGTAACTGTTTGATTTGTTCAGAACTGGTACCGTAATTGCCTTTGTAAATCTTGTCTTCTGTTCTCCGAAAGCTCTCAAATGCTTCCTATTCTGTGAATTAGCAGACAAGTCAAATGGCAAGATTGAAATGACTTGTCTGCCTGACCTGCATCTAAACTGTGTTTTAAATTTTAAATTCTTGACCTTTTGTCCTACCATTTCCTAATCTTAAACAAATTTTTCTAGAACTTCTCTTTTTTCCCCCCCCCCAGAACTGGCTTCAAAGACAAATTAAATTAGTCTCTACAACTCTTCTAAGATGTTTGCTTGCGCTGTTTGTGGTGATTTGAAGACCATGTGTTTGCAACCATTTCTGTCTCCTCTTACATGCATACTAATACTTGTTGATCAGCACAGTTCGTGTGAATTGCACATACAGCTGACACATCAAAGCGCAGGATAAATGCTGCAAGCTGTTGAAACAGAGTGCAAAAATAAAGCAACAGTTGACTTTTAGGGCATACAGAGCAAATCAGAAGGAAGAAATGTACGAGCAGCTTAGATGTAAAATGCATTTTAAGACATCACTCTTTTCTCCCAGTTTGCAGTGTGTCGTGCTGTCATTAGCCAGACAATATGCGTAGGCTTCAACTTTAGTTTGAGGATTAAAAGAGATGGTAGAACCCTGTCTAATACTTAACGTGGAAGCTGCTCTTTCGAGCGTAGTTTGTCTGTGCTCACATCATCCTTTTCTGCATTTCGCTGATGTGGGTTCAGTTCACGTTTCAGGCATTTTCTTCCTCACCCTCACTGCACTCGCTAAGTTGCACCATATACTACATTACAGTTCTGTGTTCATTTAGTGTAATTAAATGCAAACCCCACTGCTGGGTAAGTGTCTTCTAATCATTAGCATCCCTGAATTTCAGTTTGGCCCGTTTCTAGCTTCTGTGAAAAAACTTGTTCAGCCTCAAAGGGAAGCAAGTTTTAGTTGGTTTAAAGTTCTGTAGCGTGCATTTTGCAGCTCTCTTACCAGAAAAGAATCTGTAACATGAAGAGAGACATTGCTGCTCACTGTGACAACTGCCCTTTTGCAAGTGTGTAATACTCTGCCCTTTCAGTTTGGCTAATAGTTGACAATCAGAAGCAACTGTGATCGTGTTGACAAGGCTTAAGGAGTTGCCCCACGAAAGTCCCTTGGCTAGAAGAATGCAAGTTAGCTGAAGTGCTAGAAGCAGTGTCACCTGCGTTGACCTTCTGAGAGGAGAGATGGGTTAGCTTAGGTGCTAACAGGATGCTAACACGGTGGCACAGCTTCACCACCAGCTTGGTCGGCTCGACTGGTACGCAACACTGCCCTGAGAAATACAGTCTTATCTTGGGGGATTTGGACGTTTGGTGTTTTGGTTTTTTAAAGACAAAACTTCATTTAAACTAATTCGACCGAGCCGATTGTCAGCTGTGTGGCTAACAGCCTGTGCTTCCAGGGGTAATAGGTTCCAGAGCCAGGCTGTCAGTCTTCATGCAAACAAGTGCCGGAGTCACTGGGAGAGGAATTGCTGAATTTCAGGGAGGAAGGAGGTTCTTGCCTCCTTTTGGTGCTGTGTGTGAGGCTTTTCAATTTCCATTCACTGTCTCAGCCTTCAGGATGTTACTGACTCTTCTGGAGGAGAGAATCCTCTAACAATTTTAATTCCCAGCAGGCATTTTAAATGTGGATGCAAAATGCGGAGGTGGAAGTGGTGGAGAAATCCACACCACCTCCTGGGGTTATAAATACTTGCTTTTAGCTGTATTTGTCGTAAGAAATGGTTATGGTCTAACTGGTTGTAGTTAGATTTTCTGTGTCTCTGGGGAAGGACAAATGCAAGCCACACAATGTCCAGCGTCATCACTGTTATGAACAATGACAGCCATTTGTGTGATTCCCCAACTGTAATTAAGGACGGCTCTTATATATTATTTCTCACATCAGGGAATTTAATAAAGACCTCCTAATTATTTTTTTGTTCCTATCACAATTCTTCTGTATCTTTTCTACCACTGGCTGAGAAGAGATCAGTTAAGAGGAGGCCATTCTTGGTATGCCTTTTGGAAAGCAGCTGTTGGTTCGTGGAGCCACTTGCCTGAGACAGGCTTTGCCCGCTGTTTCTTTTTTAAATGGGGAAGTTAGAATTGTCACAACCACGACTGGTGGAATATGTGAACACATGAAGTGAGCCAACACATGGACATTAACTGTTGAGTACTGGCGTGGAAGGAAAAGGATGCACCGTGCTCGTGCACTAGGGGCAAATCAGCCCTTATTCAGCACGTGACGTTGTAGCTACACTGCTTTGGGACGCATGCTGGCTTTATTTAACCTGGTTTCAGTTTCGCTAGGCTACAGCATCATCTTTGGAAGTTTATGTTTTTAAGATGTCTCTCCAGGTGTTCTAACAGGGATAAGCTTGTTGTCCTCTGACGGGTAACTTTGGAGATCTTGCAGACCAGGATGCTTTACTTCACCTTTCTAAGTTGCTCTCCTGTGAAGGCTGTGGAATTGCTCATAAGAGTAAAGATAAACATCCGTGTAAATGCTTTCACTGTTGGTACCTGAGGTACATGCTTAAACTTTGAAACTTAACAAAAATGCAACAATTGGTCTGTTTACCTCCATACCATTCTTGGTAAATTGTAGCAATTTGGCCTTAAAATGTTGCTGTCAAATTTGCAGCTTGTGATGGATATATAAAGAAATATATTTTTTTACGGGTGATCACTGCCCTTTATGGAAGGAGTAGCTAAGAACACTCCCAGACCAAGTTTTCATATTCACCTAAATCTTTTTATTCCTGGCACCTAATGATAGACATTTCAGTTGAGATTAAAGCCGAATTTCAAAGGAAATTTAGCTTTCATTTTATAAAATCCATAACAGCTGTCTGGCTTGTCCATTTAAACTACAACACAACAGTTGAAGACTGAATATAGAAATCACCAAAAGATGCAAAACTGCTCGAGTTTTTTAGCTAAATGTGCTACTAATTCATTCTTATTTTGGTAGTTGCAGAACTTCAGGCAGGAGCTTGAGTCACTAGATTGCAAAATATTTTTCCTTTTTTTTATGTGCTGCTTATGCAGAATATAACTTGCCACAAAATTCTGTTCAATCTCTTTATTAAGATCATGGTTTTCAGAGTTCTTTTTCTATTTTATCCTGGCATTACTAACCAAGTAGAGAAATAAAGTAAAATGCTAGCTTTTGTTACAGCAGTAATGAAGACTACACTGGCAGTGCACTTCTGGAACGCACCAAAGGGAATAAAAATAATAGTTCTTGAAACGTAAGCTCTGAGGTAATCGCTCACTTTCTCAAGTATTTCATGTTTTGCAAAATACAGTAAATAAAACTGTATGCTTTTGCCCAGGATTCTAGCTTTAACAAGTTAGAAAGCTCCAGTCACGTGAACAGTTTTGCTGTCCATTTCATCCTGTGAAAATTTCTCTCGCCTCACGTCGAACTCAGAGTTTTCTCCTTAGTATGCCTGCAGTCCTTTTACTTCTCCTCCCTTCAGGGCAGGCCTGAGTTCAATATCTTTCTAACAGTTGGATTTTTTTCTTTCCCCCCTCAGATGTCTACCCATGTGGTCAAATAACATTGCTGGGGAAAGTGTGGTTAGTAATTTACTTTTAAATACTAGTGGTTGCTGAGAAACCTCAAAAGATAAAGCCAGCACTTCAAGAGTTAATATGTTATTAGGAGGACAGGAAATCTGGCAACTATTGCAGAAACGAGACCTAATGGTGCACACAAACAATTTGTCAGTCTTGGTAAATGTGAATAGCTTTCCGCAAAGTGGCTGCTTTTGCTTTGTTTGAACAGCCTAAACTTTTCCTTTTTGGACTTTAAATCTTAGAAGTGAAATGTGATCCACATATTGAATCAAAATAATTTAATTCGAAACATATTTTGATTGGAACAAGGTTGACATGGAAAGAAACTCTAGAATAAAAAAAAAAAAAGTTGAAAGGACTTCCTATCATATATTTAGCAGGAAAATTTGAAACAGTTCTAATTAGTCTGAAAAAACCAGCCTTCTTCATTGTAACTTACAAAGGTCATATATCAACGTTAAGGCGGCATTACCAGCTTGTGTCTGAAAGGCTGCACATGCAAACATAATCCCAGTTGTTTGGTTTTCTTGCTTTGGGGTTTTTTTTTCTACGTACGTATGTGCACACACAAACTTGCAAGCCAAAATATCTACTTAGTTCAAAGTAGTTACCTGCTGCTTTGTTATGTTCGAGTAGTTTTCACATCAAAATTGTGCCTAAAATGTGGGAAATCTTAATTCATGCTTTTCTGTCCATACGTAAATATTTTTCAAATGGAACATAAAAACAAACAAACAAAAAGAGACTCAATTATTTTAAGTGTTTCAAAGGAAATTCCTTACTTCAAAGAGGAACTAAAATATTTAGCTTATTAAAGGTAATAGGCAATTATACGTACTCGAGATTTATAATTTCTTACTTGCTGATGTAGTATATTCCTGGGGCTTTTTAATGGGTGAATAGGAAAGATTATTCATGTATGAGAAGCAGTTTTGGTTTCTCATCAAAGTTTCTACTTTCAGTGTAACTGTATAAAACTTCTTTTGTATAGGCTCGACTTACTTTCTGTCTTTCACGTAAGAGTTCCGTGCCCGTGTTATGCCATGCTTCAAGATTACTTTGCTTTAATCAGCACAGGAATAAAGCATGCAAGCCTGTGGTCTATTTCTGAATAGCTTGACGATGAATAAATATCTCTGCTGGTGAAAAGAAATAGTTAATCTTTTCATCTGACTTCAGCACGGGAACATCCCAGGCTTGAGCAGAGTATATATTCATTTTTAATGGACTTCATTTCATATGCTATATGGCATTACATAAACTAAACCAGGAAGAAAAGCAGAGGGCAAAAGCCAGTAGTAGTTACTTTAAAGATACAACTCTTGATTCCAAGGGTATAGTGTTGTTTGGGGAAATACATCATCATAAATGGTTAGAGTATTTATATTGGAAAAATTAAGAAATCTTTTCTAACTTGCTAAGTTTATATTTTTGTTGTTCTAACCACGTTGAACCAAATTGCTTGTATCGGTGTTAGGCTGATAATTAGTCTGTAGTTGCTAGCAGGAAATTATTCTCCGTTCATTCCTTTCAGAAAAAAAGGCAGGAAAAGATGCACATAAAATAATGAATTTCGGAGCTGTTCATGAAGTAGTTGTTTTGATCGTGCATATTTAGTGACATCAGGTTGTGCATTTGAAAAATATTTCCCAATAACCTCCAATTTCCCGGTAAGAGCAAAGCTTCAAATTGTTGATGTCTGAAGTGTTTCTACCCTGGGAATGGAGACACGAAAGTTACTAATAGGTGTTTGTGTTTGACATCTGTATACTGTACTTTTTAGCATATCTCAAGTGCTTTGGTCTCTGCCTAATAGATCTCATTAAAGAAACAGATATCAGCCCCTAGACAGTTTGTCAAAGTTAATATGCGTCCCTGTGGACAGAATTGACAATTGGTGTGTGGCTTCACACGCCGCTCTTTTCACGGGCTTGTTTGATCCTTTAACAATTGGGCATTAGTCACTGATTTATTTTACGATAACTCAATAGGATTGAATATTACTGTATTCTGCTGGCCATCCGGGAGGGTTTTCTTGCTTTGCACGTTTTCCTCAGGGCACACAGTAAATGGTACGCTCGCTCTGCTGGGGGAGCACTAACGATTGATTGCTTTGCTTTAAGAGCAGCCCGGGAAGGATGTTAGTATCCGTCGCTGCGTGCCATATTTAACTCGAGCCTAATGAGCACTGCCTGGCCTGGATGCTTAAGTAATCCTAAATGCTTAGCATTCGCTACCCTTGGCTTGGCTTTGCACGAGAGAAATGCTAACAGGAATGTTTCTGTTTTTTTGAAGAAACCTCCTTTTTAAAAATGGATAGTTGTGCAGGCTGGAATTTTATTCCTTCCCAGATTTGTTTTTTTATGATGATGATTTTTTAAGGAATACCGGTATTAAATCGTATGTACCAGTGTGGCTGTAAAGTGCAGCACATGTACTGCTACTTTGTGTTGTTTTCCTTGAATGTCTACTTTATTTTTTAATCACCATATAGACAGTTAACTATTGTTCCTCCATCGATTGTGTCGTAGCATAAGCACTTCTCTCCAAGCAAGAGCTTAACTGTGAACCTGAAATGACAGGCAGCTTATTTAGCTTTTGAATTCGTGTGCTACCTTTGGTCTGTCCTTCAGGGTCCCGAGTGTTGATGTTGACTGTAGTCATTTTTTTGTTTAACCCTTTTATATGAGGAAAATTTTAAATGGCCTAATGTTGAGGAAAAAAAATGAATATTATCTTGGTTTGAATCTGTATAAATTGCAAGTCCAAAATGATTTTAAACTTGAAAAAGAAAAGTAAATTCGGGATGGCTCCCAACCCTTCCATGAAAAGACAATGGATGTGTTTTAGTTTCGGGTTGGGTTAAGATAAAGTTACATTTCTATATCTGTCAATCAGAGGAGATTGCAGAGTGATACTCTTCAGTTATTTATGTCCAAACGCTTTGCAAGGGTTCTATGGCCTTTTGCAATTCCAGCTTCCCAGGAAAAGGAAAATGTGAACCACTCTGCACATACTAAATGTCTGTATATACGTACGTGTAAGATCCCAAGTTCTTCACACTGTTTTTCCTGGCATTAAATAATTACAATGATAGCAATAAGTATATTCTAGGGTTAAATATTTTTAGCAGGATAGCAAGAAAATTAATTCCTATCATTGTCATTTGCTGAGCCCCGTAGAATTTTATTGCTGCACATTGTAGTATTATGGACACTCATGAGACTCCTGACTGGTTTTATCTTATTAAACAATTTTGAAATCATTAATTTTTAATTGACCCACTTGTGTTTTTTTATAGTTTTAATTGTGTGTCATCTTTTTCCTTTTTTTTTTTAAGAAAAAAAGTAAGAAAGAGAAAATCCTCTCTAAGCATATATGTAAAGTATTTCCATAGGATCATTCCAATAGATACTATACTGTGTGGTAATTCAGCAATCCAGTGGCTGGGAATCCTAATAAAAATAATAATAATAAAAAAAAGAATGATATGATGTCAAAGATATGTACATGCCTTTTCTTGATTGAAAGTTCTAATTAAGTGAATCGAGGAAAATTAACTGAAATTAGCTGTCAGAAAGTCACATTTAAATGAGTGATGATGTAGGGTGGCAGTAAACATTTAAATGATATAAATTGCCATTTAAGTGTATGGTTTAATGTTTGTCATGCATTAATATGACATGAGACTGCAGTGACAATCAAGCAGCTTGCTCTAATTTGAACATATTTAGGGCTTTTGTGTGGAGTGCACCACACAAATTAAGACAATTGCTGGTTTTATGTGTCAATTTAAACGTTGTTTTCAGGCATCGGTTAATGAAACAAACCCATCATTTTCGTGTGCAAATTGCAGAGTGATTTCCTTGGGTTTCGGATTATTTTTAACTTCCTCTGCTCAAAATTAGGAATTTCCTTTACAAGGAAAATGTCATTCCTTTCTCTAGATAAAGAGTCAGACTTCATTGCGTTGTTCCATTTGCTTCTTTCAAATAAGAAATATAGTGAATCCTCTGCAGAAACCAGACAAAGCAAATCCTGCTGGTGATTTACTCTAGGTGAATTAACTCCTTGGACGACAGTGATTTTTAAGTTATCTTTTAACATATTTGTGCTCAAACGCCCTTATGGAGAGATGCATTATTGTCTGGATGCTTTTGTCTTGGGGATGGGGTTGTAACTGGATAACATCTTCAGAAAAGTGGCTTCATCGTTCAGCACAGTGCCGTTTCTGTACAGGTTTGTGTAAGAGTTGGATACAAGAGATGGGTAAATGTAATAGCAAGTTGATACTCCAGGATGTTAAGTAATTTGCACCCTAACATCCCTAGTTAGTTCAGTTTCCCCAAGTCTATCAATCTTCTCTCTGCCTGTCAGAATCAGATTATCGTGCTGTTATTATTCACCCTGCACATCTCACGGAAGAGCACAATTTCATCTCGAGCGTTCAGACGAACATAACCCAGCTGTCCTAAATGCTTTCCACTTACTGCTTTCTTCTTTCCTGTTCCCACTACTACAGTTTAAAAAGCAAAGCCTTCTGGTCATTGGAGAGTTGGGCATGAGAATCTGGCATCTATCACAGGGCCCACCTTCTATTTTGGATAGAATATCTGAAATACTGTTATCTGTTCTTTGTTTAGACTTGTTAAAATAATTGTGTATGCTCTTCAAAAGATGCTTCTGCTGCTACTAAATGATGACTCTCCGGCAAACTCAAGTTTGTATATTTTGTGTGTGGTTTTTTTACAGGCATTAGAAAGTGAGTTTGTTTCCTGCCAGCTTCACCAGTGGATTGATCTGATTTTTGGCTACAAACAGCAAGGGCCAGAGGCTGTTAGGTCGCTGAACGTATTCTACTATTTGACTTACGAAGGAGCTGTTAATTTAAGTTCAATAACGGATCCCATATTGAGAGAGGTAAGTTTGTGTTTTAAATGTAGGAATGGAAAATCTTTATTGACTGCTGCAGTGTTGGTAGCGTAAAGACTTCACGCTGTTCGAATGTTCAAGTCGTCGTGTTCTCTGTGGCTTGGCTACAGGCCAGTCAAATGCAAGGTGCCTGAACCAGTCGTCACAGCGTGCAAAATTAAGAGGCCAATGCAAGTTGTTGTGAAACTTTGTGCACCTGGGTTCAGTGCAGTCTGGGTGCCTGTATAAAAATAAATGTCCAAGCATTGCCTCGGTTGCCGAGGGCAGTCGTTTTGTTTGCGAATACTGGGTCTTAATGGCAGAAGACAGCGAGCAACCTTCATTTGGCTTGCACTTTTGAATTCCCTTTTACAGGTTTAACAATTCCTTTAAATGCAACTTTGCAAATGTAGTACACACCAAACACCGTAGTTTTGTAACTTCCATTTTACTTTTTTCTTGGCTTGCTATCAAATTAATAATAACTCGTCCTGTGTTCTTCATATGCAAAAGTAAATATGTAAACAGTGGATGATCAGGAGTCTCACTCACACTCAGCACCATTTGCTAAAGTATCCCTCAGGATAATGTGGGCTTAAGGACTCCTCCCTTTAAACAGCTAAAATGTAGATGTTGCACATAACTGCATTTAATTGAGCTAAGAAGAGAGAGGGCAGAGTGCTTGGCTTCTAGGAAAAACTGTCATCATCTGGGCTTGAAACACCGACTGACCCAAAGGTACTAGACAGTCACCCGCGGTGCTCTCACTTCATTGGAAATGTTTGTCCACTGACAAGGAGATATTCTTACCTTGTAAGAGTATTCACTAGACTCTTGAAGTGCTAGGTGTGCGAGCTGAAAAATAGACTGGGCATTGTGTGCAATTTGTTCTGAATTTTGGTATTAAATGAGCTATCATTGAACTGTTGTTTATGAAGCTAATAATTGAAGTAATACTACTCGAAACAGCATCTGCCACCCACCATTTTTATGTAGTTCTTAGCTTTTCTAGAACAGTTCTACTACCAGTTTAACTGTGATCTGTTCTACTTGTTGTAAGCCTGAAAAAAAAAAAATTTAAGAGCAGGCAAGTTACAAATCTGGAAGTGTGGATCATCTCAGAGACACATTCGCTTCATACTCCTATAAAGATATTAATACATTTTGTTACCAAATTTTTCATGGTTTTTATTGTATATCCCAACAGCGTTTCTTCTTTTTGAGTTGTTCTGTGTTGCCTGAACTGAGTGGCAAATAAAAATGATAACAGGAGAGGGAGAAGAGTGAATGGTGTCCTGTAGCACTTCCCTTCCGAGTCACTTCAAGATTGGTCTAATGGAGTATTGTTTTATTTAGTATTTTTAAGCAGGTCACTGAAATAATAGAAAGATTCCTCTTTAATTAGGTATCCCTTGCTATTTGTGTAGGCTTTGTAAGGCATGTTTTCATTTTATGTAAATGTGTTTATGTAATTTGAAATGGTACACATGAGCAGCTCTGATATGCCATCGACAGTGCAGAGATTTCATCACTGTCCTCACCAACGGTGAGTTATACAGTTTTACCTTATGAGTAGAGATGAAAGTAATAAAAAATCTGTTTGTGTGTATATCTATGTGCATAATCCTTCTATATCTATGTGCTAAATGAATTTATCATGCACCTTTGACAGCCTCACCTTCTTCCTGCTTACTAATCCATCTCCCTGAGGACCTGTGCTAACATTCTGTACTGCCGAGCAGCTTCAATCAGCATTTATTTTTCTCCTTCAGTCAGCTTGCCAGAAAATATTACTACTTTTCTCCACCAAATTCCTGGTTAGAGGCCAAATGAGCTTGTGATCTGGACAATTAACAGTATTTTTAGGCAGGCACGACACCTCAGATTTAGTACCTATTAGACAACTCTCAGACCAGAAATATTACTGTGGATTTCTTGCGTTCAAAAAGGATGCTTTTGGCTTTCTTCTCTCGGCAGGGTTCAAGGTTTGGGTATTTAAATCTTGACAGTTGTAGCAGAAACTACATTTTTATTTACAAACCTAAACCAAGGAGAAGATTCTGTATACTCCGAGAGTTGCAGGTTACTGAGGCTTCGAGGTATCATACGGAGATAATAGCATGTGCTTAAACCGTGGCAATTTCTCCACGTAGATGGTCTATGCTGAGCCTGAACGCCGGGAGTAACGTGATGCCTGGGATGCATATGTTTCTGAAGTATCTTCACAGATATACATGTATGGATATCGGTGACCTAACTCATCAGGAGAGGCCACACACAGAATAACAGTGGAAGGATCCGAGGAGTGGAGGAGTTTAGGTTAATGCAGAATTTCCTTAGGTCTCTTAAATGGCTCCAACTGGCACCTTTATTTTTATAGGCAGTCAGGTTATATATATTACAAGAAGGAAGCACTCGTCTAGGAAGGAAAACTACTTGATTAAAACCATATTCCACCTTTCTTTTTTTTTAAACTGAAAATGTAGAACTTTTACATCCTCTCGTACTGCTGTGAACAATTTTTTCCTGCCATTCTCTCTGCCTATGGGAATAAAGGAAGTAAAGTATTTTGAAAGGATCTGACTGCTATAATAGAAAATTTTAAACTAAAATGCAAACCATGGGCCACATGCTACCTTTTGGCAGATAAACCCTGGGGAGTGCAAGGCTTGCATAATTCAGAGGCAAATCTCAGGGGGTGAGGAGTAGATCAACAGAGAGGGGGTTGAGTCAGCCAGTGGGGGAAGGGAGCTGCAACCAGGAGAAGCAAGGCAAGAGATCCAGTGTATCTGCTGGCCTACCTGAGCAATCCTTGTCCCTGCCGAGACCAGGCTTTCTTCCTCTTCTTTTCCCCTTGAGCCATTTTAGCAGCATTGCCATTGGCTCCGATCCTCGTACTTGTGCGTCTTGCTGAACGAGGTTACAGCTGCAGAGGGAAGGTGCTGTTCAGTTGACAAGCAGTGGACATAAGTTTCTTTGTTTGGAAAATACAGTATTTGGTGTGTTCTATGACTACCTTCTGGTGACGACTTCTTGAACACCATGTTTTGATCGGTGGAACTCCCGATCTCAAGATCTGCGAGGTTTTTGTTGCCTGTGTGGAAGAGGCAAGGAGTCACGGTAGCGTAGCTAAATGTCATCCAACTGCTCTGGAAAGAATTCACAGCACCTTCTTATCACAAATTCTGCTCCTTTTTTTTGTTGCAATGTCTGTCCAAGAATACAAAGAAAAAAGAAAGAAAAAGAAGAAAATGAAGTTGAATTAGATCTAAGCCGTTCGGAAGAGCAAATGATTAGGAGGTGAAGCACAATCTGCAGAAAATAATTTGTATCTTGGACTAGTTTGTGAGTATTCCGTTAGTGTCTTGGTCAGAAGAATAGAAATTCCTGTTCTCTCTCTAGTACAGTGTAATAAAGGATGATCTTGAATCTGGGTTGCACTCAGAGTTCCCAGTTAAAAGTCCATGTCTTCACCAGTACCCCTGTGTAGCTCACATCAATGCTGGATAAGTGTAAAGAAGATGAAGTTAATATCAGGAAGGCAAAATATTACTTGGAGAATACCTCACTGGTATACTGCAGGAACACCTGAACCGCAGGAAGTGTCTAAATTCTGTATCATTCTTCTCAGAAAACACCTAACCATACTCTTCAAGTAATTTTTAAACCATCACCTGATAGGATCTTTGTAGACAGTAATTAAGGAAGACTGATGAATTTAAAATTAGTGATAATAGCTTGAAAAAATGCGAGTAAGTCCCATCCCATTAACACCCCGCATACTTTCAGTACATGAGTTGCTTTTAACCTTAGATGATTCCGTTGGTTTATACTCCTTCCTTTGAAGAGAAGGTGCCTTTTTGTTCCATGGAAGTAGTCTGTTTAACATTAGGAAACACAGCTTTCTCCATTCTATCGACACCTTTCTTTCCACTGTTAATATTTTATTTCCATATGAAGTGAGGAGTTTCAAAAATTGTGAAGAATCAGCTTGGATGTAGCATTTGGTATGCTGTTTGAACGTGCCACTTCTGATTATATAAGGAGAGGAAATAATCCTTTTCTTTTCAGTTTCAAGATGTATGGGATAAATTATTTTATGGATAATAGCTTTTAAATGCTGCCCGAGATTAATATCTTTGGGTAAGTTTTATGCATCTTAGACCTATCTCTTCTGAGTCTGATTTTATTTTTAAATATTTACAGTTTGAGAGACTTCTGTGCTTTCCAAAAGAACTTACAAGGATGTTTAGTTTACATGACCCCGGTTTCATGACAGCAGTAGCAGATCTGATAGCTTATCCCAGAGAAAGCATTTTTGGCCTCTCTTTTAGCTGTGTTCGTGGTGGGAGTTAATAGCATATTTCAGCTCTAACTCAGCTGGAGAACTCTGACAGCCGTGAATCTTTCACGAAGTATAAACAGGGTTTGTATTTATAGCATAGTTAACATTTACTAAATAGTTGGGAAAACGATCACTCTGTTTTTAGCAGGTTGGGCAACAGCCTTTGTTGTGGCTGCGATGAGTTTTAGAAAGTAGGATAAAGTGATTATAAAATACTGTCACAGAGCAGTAAATTTAGATGTGCTGAATTCAGTAAGGAACAAATTCACGCAGGCAAAATTCAAAGTACGGTAGAAACAATCTTTGAATCATCCCTGGCCAGGCGCGTGTTGCACAGATGGCATGCTTGACGTTGCACAGCCCAGGAACAGCCTGAAAAGATGAGTGTTAAGAATTGGTTTAGTTTTAATTGCAAATCTATACCAAAATACCATTGCATGGAACCAGAATTAAGTAGTATATATTTGAAGGGAGCATGCTGATTTCATAGCTAAGGAGAGATGGACTTGTCAGATGCAGCTAAACTCGTACCCTGGTCAGAGGATTGAGGAGCAAAGAGAGGGCTTCTGATGCTGGGGTGGGTGGGTGGGCAGGCACCACTGTGGCATGAAATCAGCTTGTCCAGGCATCCGGGACTCTCCCACAAAAGCATGAGTATTTTCTTCTGGTAAAAGGAGCATTAAAAGAACAGGAGCTCAAATTCCTGCCACCGGTTCATGTCATTTAGCTATTAATTCTCACATCTCTGCTCACAGGGTGACCTGCCTGTGGTGTTGGAGTAAACAGGCAAAACAGGCATAAGCAAGTGTTTGCTGTGATATCTGGGAAGTGTGGCACTTCTTTGATTCCATTCAGCCCAGTGTTTGACATGACGAATGGGGGTTTATTGCCCTTTGTCTTAACTTATGTATTTACTACGGCGCTTAGAAACAGACAACAGAAAAGTATTCAGCTCAGTTTCAATCCCAAACCATATTTGACCTGGATGTTCTCTTCTGCCCTTATAGGCTCTAATTTTATCTGGTGCTTATGCTTCTCTGTCCAGCGGGGCAAAGAGTGATATTTTAGAGTTAATTAAAGTGGAACTGGTATGCCTGATGTATGAGCTTTGAAAAAATAAGAATCAAACAACTGCTTTGCCTGGAAGTAGTAAAGCTTTTTGGAAGGAGGTAACTGATGTAAATTAGTTCTTCAGCTCAGAGTGCTTTTTTTTCTCAGCCCCTGATTGAAATTCAAAGGATAGAAATTTTCAGTGCAGTCAGTTCCCTCACCTCTTCTTGCTTGACCTGTCTTGTGGATCTAACAGAGTCAGGAGGCCTTGAGACCCCCTGGGCTCTTTACATTTTCATTCGTGCCTGGCTGGTCAGTCTTAGATAACTGACATATTTGTTGGCCAGCATTAAATAAGAAAGAGTAATCAAAAGGTAAACAAGGAATGGAAGAAAAGCGCTGTTCATAATCCTTCAAAAATAACTTCTTTGAATAGATAGTATTTCTGGTTGTTAACTGTTTTTTTTCCCCGCTCCCACACATGGAAAGGATGGAGATGTACCAGTGTATAATAGCCACGGTTATCATACAGCAAGTCATTTCACCTTGAATCAAACATGGAAGTGAAAAGGCTACAAAAATTTCATTCTTTTCTGTGTCCTCAGCGTGCTTCGATTATGCGCAGGCTCTTCATGCAGTCCAAACAGCATCTGTATTGACTTTCAGAACTAAAAAATTGGTGTCTGAAGTGTTTTCCTTCTCTTTGCTCATGGCAGGCTAGGGTGCCTAGCTCATCAGTGCTCCCACTGTGCCTGCAGACAGAGTGGTGTAGTTATGTATCAAACTGTGTTTTATTAGTTATATCTGAACAATAGCTGCTTCTTGAATGAGAAAGTTTGTGGTTGTGCCAAAGGTGCTTTTCCTCAAGCAGTGTCTAAAAATCAAGTCTCATTGATTTTTACATTACAAAGCTTTACATTTTATTAAACGACAACAAAGAGTTCATTGCTTGCAGTAGAAGATTCAGTGATAATGTTGTAGCTCTGCTTTGAAAGCAGCTGGGTTCGTCTTGCAGGTAGTCGTTACAATTCAGTTTAAATAAATGTATTTCTCTGCTTAGCAAATGGGTTATTTGTTTCTTCATCACAGTTGTTACAACTTCCGAAAGGTGATCCCACAAGACAGTTTTAGGATCACTGAATGCTGGATTTTTACATCAGTGTATTGCCCCCCTTCACAGAGAAATATTTTCTTCTAACTGAGCTTTTATTTTTATTTATTTAATAAAAAGAGATGGCATAAAAGGTGACGAAACTCCATGTAATACTAACAGATTGGGACAAACTGCTTTTTTTTCCAGAGGAAAAAGATTTGTATCAGAGACTTTGGAGTCTGCCAAGGTAGCAAGTTGTAAAGATTATGTTTAGCTCTTTAAAGCAGTGAATGAAGGAGGCCAGGAACTGGTGACGTTTCAAGGTATTGCATATAGCAATGCTACTGCATTCTAGGGGATGTTTACCGATTGGAAATTAAAGCAATGGGTTGCTCTCTTGAAATCTTCAGCTGCCATGGCAAAGAGAGACGTCAAGTAATCTTGGGTTTGGTGCTCGAATAAAATGGAGGCTGTCCCATTTTAAAAAACTAGTCCCAGAGCTGCTTAGGGTTTTACTTGTACTTTAAATTCATCTTAACTTTCTTTTTAGACTCTCTTGCCTTTTAATTTTGTAGTCTCTTTGAAGTACTGCCAGACCTGTTTTTCTAGTTCTCGTTTTTTTTATCTGCTTTCCAGTAGCCAAAGATTTAGGTGTTTTGAATGAGCACATCAGTGCTCCAAACAGAGATACTGTTTGAAATTATCCATGAACCCAGTGCCTCTGAACATTATTGAGTGACATTTGTTTCTGTTGGTTGTGTCTGCTCTGACTAACTGGTTTCTTTCAGATTGGCAGCTGGGATTACACTGCAGTAGACGGGCAGCTGCATGAGCTGGAGATTGCAGCCAGGCCGTGCTATGCCTCTGTTTAATATGCCTGGAATGTATATATTCAGATTGGAGCAACTCGCCTGGCCCTGAGGGAGATCTGTTTGTATTCTCACAAACTGGGATTACTTCCTGTTCTACTTTAATGGCTGCCACGTAATTGTCGCACTGATTTGTCTGCCAAAAGGACTTGCTTTTCCTTTATTCTCACAGAAAATTTCTCCATGTAGTTTAAGAACTGGGTTTAGTGGCTTTGTTTTTAAAGTCGTGGCTGAAGGTATCCTACGCCATGCTCCCTTCTACGCTTTCCTGTGACTAGTAACCAACTTCCAAACAGGCACCTATGGTATTTTGAGCAGACAGAAGGAACTGCAATTAAAAACAAAAAAAAAAAAAAAAAAGAAAAAAAGAAGAAATTAGACCAGAATTATACAAAAGATGCGTTTCTTGCAAGGAAGCTACAAGAATGGAAGGAAAAACCCCAAACCTACTCATCATTTCTATTAGATGGCTTTCACTTCTCCATTTTTGTGTTGTTTTCTTGTGTAATGAGGCACGCTTGGTTTTGTTACTTACATCCCTAATGCAGCGCAGCAGTCAAGGGTTGTGCTTTTTACTTCACCTACCAGCTTGCCAGTGTACCCTCGTAACGTCCCCCTCTGCAGGCTGTCGACAGTATTTCTGCCCACGCTTCAGCCTGTGTTACCCGAGCTGAAGCAGTAG
Organism: Chloroceryle amazona; assembly: GCA_027560015.1. Lineage (NCBI taxonomy): Eukaryota > Metazoa > Chordata > Aves > Coraciiformes > Cerylidae > Chloroceryle > Chloroceryle amazona. The sequence continues at coordinate 53,192 of JANHFX010000399.1, read as the reverse complement.
CTGCATTAGTGGGCTGCAACAGGCAAGCTTTGCACTCCGCTTGGTTAGCAGAGGGTGTATCACAAACGTTTTTCAGGCGTGTTTAATGATACCTGGAGAACAGTCTGTAACTCTTGATCTCCTAGTATCCTTTTTAGCCTTTCTTCTCTCCTTGCTCCCCGCTCTCCCCTGCCATTTGTTAGTTTTCAAAGCTAGCATAGGCAGCTTTCTTCAAACCGGTGCGTTGAGTGAGTAGTGCAATGAGAAAACAACAAATTGATGCAATATAAAAGGGTTGATTTGTGAAGCTGAAAGAAGAGAAAGATACTTCTGGTTTGACGTGAAGAAATCAGGCTGCTGGTTTTATTTTCAACCCAGCGGATGGCAGTGTGTGAATTTACAGCATTATCATCTGAAAGCTGTAGTTTTTCCCTGGGTCAAGTGTAGAGCAGTACCCCCAGGGCAGGTGTAGTCAGCGAGTATATAGTGGCCTGCTCCAGAAAAGCAGTTGGCCCATTTTTCACAGTCTTCATCTAACGGGGTTTGTTATGAAACAAAGGGAGATGGTACTACAAAGAGCTGCTCTTCTCTAATCTTTAGGCTGTTTTCAGCAATGTTATCTAATGGTTATGAATCATGCTCGTTGTCTGGCTAGTGTTATCTGTGTCTCCTCTGTGTCCACGAGGAATTTAACTAAGAATCTCACTGTAGGATTGGAAGTGACTATCCAGTCAGAAGAGGTTTTCTGATCACTTGTTCTCAGGATTTGATTTTAATCACCGTCCCGTGGGGAAAGGAGCTAGGCAGTTGGCCGCTAAGCCATTCGGCTTCACTGTCTGAGGGGAAACCTGTCAAATATTCTGTGTTTGCTGGTGCTGTAAAGCAACATCTGGGCGGAAGGAAAGGGAAAGCGAGTACTCATAATTGCATATTGCCGAAGCCAATAGAAATCACTGAGGAACATGTGTGTGAACCTTTTTGAATATCAGAAAGTGAGGTAGGAGCGGCAGAGAGCCAAAGTAATTATTTTTTCAAGGGCTGTTATTTTCTGAACGTAAATACTGGATAGAAAGATGGAGGACGAACCCAAAACATTTTGTCCTGGACACGTCCACTGAAAAAATATGTATTACAATGCATGATGCTATTTCATCTGGGCTTTCAAATGTTTGGCCATTAAATCCGAAGAGGTTTGAGGAGTAGCTGGAAATCCTTGGGTGTAGCTCTGCAAAGGTACGTGGAGTGAGAGCAGCAAAGGGTGAGGTGGTAGCTTGTCGTGCGTTGTAACGTGGGCGTGCTGTGCTGTTAGAGTCGTCAGACGATTTGGTGGTTTGTGTCTAAGCAGGCATGATGAAAGCAACTCTGAGACTCTAAGGGTCTTTAAATCTAGAGTTAAATGGTGTATGTCTTGCCTTTCAAGACACATATATATGTATACGGGCCTTCGTTTTAGGATTTGAGTTCAAAACTGGAGACCGTTTCATTCTTTCTCTGTGACACTCACTGCAGTTCCCCCTCCACCCGCCCTCCCTCATATTTAATTTTATAGTTCTTTCAGACATAAACATGGAAAAAAAAGCAATTTTGACTTAGTTTCTGAGTGTTGCTGCAAAGAAAAGTAACAAACATCTGTTTTTACCTTAACTGCATCCATATGTTCAACCTCCCCATCACCCTCCTTCCCCAAAAATTTACAGCCGTATTTGGTGGGTACTGCATGCTGCTGAATTAACTTTCTTCACAGTTAGATTAGAGGGTAAGTTCAGAGACCAGAAATGTCCCTGCTAAGCAGTGGCCAAAAGCTACATTATAGCTAGGCCAAGTTTTCAAGTTTTTCACTCTTCCTCTTTTTATTTACTTGCCTATTCCCCTTTCCCCCCCTGCCCCGCCCAAGAAAAGAGGAGATGATCAGGAGATTTTTTTTTTAGGCATTGGTTATTGTCATAACCAGATAAATGTCAATCTGCTTATGACTTTCACAATTATAAATCACCATTTGAAATATGAAAGGTATCCTATAAGGGCATAGTTTGAGATGCATACCCTGTGAATTATTTTAAAAGGTTGGGTCCCTTGTTTCATTTTTATTACTTCTCGTTGTAGCATCTGGAACAATTCTGGCCTTAGCAAGCTTTTGTTTTTATAGAGGATTAACAGGAAGAAGGCTTATTTTACTGAGAGATCTGAGAAGCGGTGAAACAAAATGTTGAACAATATTATCTTCCACTTTGTGGCGTGTTGTGCTTTCAGCGATCAGAGTTTGTGCAACTCCAGATATCTTTCAAGCAAAGCTTATTCCTTTCCAGTTCTATAGCACCTCTAATAGATGTGAAACTGGGTGTGCGAGCTTCCCAAATGTGTCTGCCTCCAGTCATCTCAACGGCTGTGTGCTCCGAGGGATTCGCAGTGTGAGAGCGCGTGCCCTTCCTCTTGTCCATCCCCCAGTAACGCCGACTAATGCTAGCAATGGTTTTTCGAGGAAATAAAGTTAGAGGCTGGGCTATCGTTTGTTAGGAAGTGAGTCGGTAACTCGATGGTCATTTTACTGTGTATTCTCAGGTAAGCGGCAAGTTGTTTTCTTCAAAGGAGATATTAATTATCTCTCTGAGGAGAAGACGCCCTGCTGCTAGCTGATTTTCTTTGACAGGTTGAACAAAAGTCTGAGTGACATCTGGTGGCTAAAATTCCCTGTATTCCTCTTTCTATTGTTATGTAAATTGAGAGCGTGGGGATTGATTCTAGCTCCACCATCACATGTTTCTGCTGACAGAGGGAGGTCATCTTGCATCCTTCTGTATGTGATCCTTCTGACTGAGACATCATCAGAACATGGAGTTGACATCTGGATTGGCTTTGAATACAATCTGGGAAAAGGATGGAATCATTTGGGCTTGCTAGTACACTCTCTTGGTCATAATTAAGAAATGTTGAAGCTAAATATAGGAAACTTTGCTTCTTTTCCGGGTAATTAGGAGGAATGCAAAAGTTTTTTATGCTGAAGTCTAGCCACTATGTCTAGACATAATTGTCCAAGTGTTGTTGCCTTTACCAAGCAGTTCTTCAGATTTCTTTTGGATCTCTGAAGATGTCAGTAGAGAGGACATACAGATACCAATAGCTGTGCCTTTAGGTACAGTTCTGGTGTTTTGTGAAACCTTGTTAGCTGCGGAAGGACATGATCTGAACGTAGACTTTTCCCAGTTCTGTTGGCTAAAAGGGAAAGGTTGTTTCGGGGGGCTTCTGCAATCCTGGCAATGTAGGCTCTCTTATTTTTTAGGACGGGCCAGGTGGAACCTATAATGAGTGTTTGTGCCAGAGCTGTAAATCCAGATCATACACATAGATGTGGAAACAGTCTGTTGAGGACTGAAAATGGAGAATTTGTGGTCCTCAAAGGCAGGCTGTGACAAAATCACTGTCCCACTGGTCAGCATTTTCAGCAGTTCTGACAGAACACCATGCGAAAGCAGGCAGAGACTGTCTACACGCAGGCTGAGTAGGATATTTCATACTTTCTTCTAATGCCCCAGAGGGATTCTCTTCTGCACTGAGAGTGGGTGAGACACAAATAGCTGTGCTGCTGTCGTGTGGTCTAGGGGTGTCCGATGCTGATGAGCATGACGTATGTGAGTAAGCTGTGGAATCATAACTCTGTCTCTTCCAGTTTTTTTTTTGTTGGAAGATGGTGAGTTCATCTGAGATCTGGACTGTGGAAAAGAGCATTCTGCCTGCTGGTATTTCACTCATTAAAGCAATTACGACATCTGATTTTTGTTCTACATCCATTTAGGCTCTTGTTACGATAACTGTATTTGAAACACCCTGCATCAATATGTAGTTATCTTCTGTTTAATATTCCCCTTCTTAGTACTGGCACTATGGAAGAGAGCATAGTTTGTAGAGGTAGCACTTGGAATTAAAGGACCTGCCAGATTCATGGGTAGCACAAAATTCAGACTCCCTTTAAAGGCTGAAGATTTTAACGAGCACAGAATAACTGATATTCAGGACTGCCTGCATTTTGTTTCCTCTGTATTGTTCTGCTTCTGTCCTCATTGCAAAGCAGAAGTCCCATTTGCTAGTAAAAGTATTCCACTCGGTCTGCAAGTAAATGTAGGCAAATCTTTTTAATCTGGAGTTTTTGAAGCTAACAGCTCTTTATTGAGAGCACGGCGCTGCTGTGGCTTTGTTAATGCCTCGTGTCTTAAGGGACCTGAAAGTCTGTGGCCTCATGATTCCCTTGATGTTTCGAGTCACAAAACCCCAGATTTGAATTTTAATGTCTCTCGTCTCATCACGGGGAAGGGGACACTGATGGTTTTACTGAGCTTTAGTCTTTCACAAATCTGATAGTGCTGTTCCTCAGAAAGTACTCATTGAATCACAGTGTTTGTAGGTCAGGTTTTAGCCAGCTTCTTGATAAACTTGTTCAGCAGTTCTCTGAAGGTTAAGGTACTTCCCAGAGTGGGAGAGCGTGTTACAGTCTGTCCACAGAGTAATTGCAACTCCTGCTCTGGTGAGTTCAGGTGTTTCAAAGGCCCTGCCAAGTGTGATAAGGCTGAGTGTTTTGTCTGAGAAGTTTCCAATCAGGGGATGATTATTTTTGACGATCTGAAGGCCTCCGGTGCGTTCTACTTTTGGCTTTGTTATTTCTGCATCAGGAGAACATTGCCTGTCCTAGTAATAATCTTTATTATTGCCTAAAAATAGTTGTTTGTAAGAATGAGATCGGCGTAAGCGTCTCAAAGTTTTCATGGGTGGCTAAAATAGAAGAGATTTGATCTTGAAGCTGGTGGGCTAATAGGTGGCAACATGGAAAGGCAGTTGGGCACGCCTAGGCAAGGGGTCCAAGTGCACACATTTTAGAACGGCTATGTTTAAGCAATCACCAAGCATGAGATGGTATTTTCATGAATGCCCTATGAAGAAAGTGCTAAAGCATGTTGCCGAGGATACAGAGAAAGAGGTTTTTTTCCGAAAAAAATTGTTGCTTGTATCTTCATGTGCTCCTTTAGCTGCGTTTAGAATTAATCTTGCTGTCAGTACTTTAATGCATCGCGGAGCTGTTTGCTCTTTTGGAACCAAAACGAAACCAAGAAAAAAGCCTTGTGTTGCTTTCCTTGTCGTTATCGCTGCGAAACTAAGCAATGGAGTTTAAATAGAAAGAACACCACATTTAATGCCTACAGAAACTTGTTAAAATTAACTTTTGTTTCTGAGTTACGATGCAAAGAGGATAAGCCAGTGTTAGAAAGGAAAAATGGAGCCAATAAAGAGAGTTTCTGATTATAATAGCTTGTTTCTGGTTAATATCATTGAGCAGGATGAGGTTTTGCAGTTTCTCATGGAAATAGCATCCACAGTACTAAAATGATTACCTCATTCTTAGTACCAGTGCCAAGCACTTAGCCCCACAGTGAACACACGGGGTTGATTTTCAACATGAAACAAGCCAGAAGTGTGGAATGACATTTTCAGGTGACAGTTATGGTTCTATTGCCTGTAATTAGCACCTCTTAACATGCAAACCTGCCTGTGCCTTTTCCAGGCTGTTGAAGCTCAAATACGAAGTTTTGGACAGACCCCTTCCCAACTGCTCATAGAACCACATCCTCCAAGAAGTTCTGCCATGCAGGTGGTAAGTACCACGTTAACTATTTGTGACCTGCCAGTTTATTCCCTTCCTTTGCTATCTTAAAGTTACAGAACCAGCCACTTCGCTTGGTTTTCGTGTGGTTGTGGGATTGTGTTGTTAGAAACAGCAGCTGAGTTACGATTTTTGTTGGACTGGGAGCGTACGCAGTGCTTAACTGCATCAACTGATTTTATTTACTTTATTTAGCGCTGAAAGGATTGTATTGATTTCTAGTACTGGCCTTTTTTTTGGTTGGTGTATTCTAAGAACACTTCATCAGTTGATTTTGTTAATGCCATACCTGTACAGGTGAGAGCCAGTCATCACAGAGACAATTTAGTTAATCTTTGGCAGATTCCCCAAGAAGCATGGATTTAGGAGGTGGAACTTCCTTGTCTTTTCCCCCAGGCACAGATTTTTCCCCTAAAACCAGGATTACTGGGAATTCATGAGCTGAAACTTACATAGCAAAGAATGTGACTAAATGTGTTTTGCAGTAAAGCCAGGGTGATAAAATCCAGGCAGTGAGTCTTAACATGCTTCCCCTTTTACCTCTGCTTGTGTCTAATATAATTTTATTATTCAAACTATTATTATGTTACTGATTACTTTCCATACCATGGCGTGTCCAGTTCTTGGGTCTGAAATATCATTTGTGTGGTCATAGATCCAGAACTAAGTATGTTAAGTGACACTCTGACAAGTGGAGCAAACGGTCTGCTAATTCACAACCTTGTCAAAGGCTACGCTCCCTCAGAGTTAAGATGGGCATTGTACACTGACAAAACAGGACATTTTCAGGTATGTCCTAACTCCAGCAGACTAAGGTTATTGGATTAAAAACCTTTCTGAAGCGCAAGGGCTTTAGAAAAGTTACAGAGAAATCTAAAGCGTTTCCAAAGTAGCTTACACACCTTGTGTTCTAGGAGTCTAAGAAATGTAAACACTCTTGTCAAGCTGAGCTACTAGCCTTTCTCAAACACGTGTTGTGCATGAGACTGGCTCAGCTGTCTGTCCTGCCATCCCCCCCACCTCTTCCGCAGCCAGCACGCGCTACGCTTTGACAACTGTGCTGTAGACGTGCTCGGGCCCTGGGAACTCAGGTACTGGGTGGACCGAGACCATTGCGCTGATTTGTGACCTGCTGGGCCACTGCACTTCTCCCTTGGTGTCTCGGGGCTGCAGACCACAGCGGTGACTGGTGTGTGTGCAGCCCAGTTAACAGGGATGTTGGGGAGCCCAAGTGCCCTCAGCATGCAGGTACATGGCATATATGCGTCCATCTGTCGTGTTGCTGTGCACCAGGCTCTCGGCCTAATTTAGAGGGATGTCTTTCAGGAAGAGGAGGAACGTGAGAAATTGATCGTTGGGTTTTTAGTCAGCCCCATTGTTATATAAACAAATTTGATGCCAGGAAGCAGTTTGTGTGGCTTTATCATGATAGTTTTCATGACGCTGAATTAGGAAAGATTTAGTGTGGGTTGGAAAAAGTTAAATTCTGTGAAGTTAGCTATTTTAACTCTCATGGCTTTCTGGGCCAAGGTATGCACACAGAAAAGAAGCCCTTAGTTCTCCACTCGCTCTGATGAGATTTGTGGTTATTAATCCCTGATTTTACAATAACCCTCCATGAAGTGCCTTTAAAAGTCCTACTCCTGGAGCTGAAATACAGCAAGGATGTTTTTCCTGTCACAATTTCCACTTCTTTCTGGTTGCTTTCTCTCCCGAGTTTTGTGTTGTCAGATGTACGGCCGAATCCAGCCGGATTGACCGCGGCCACGTGCTGTGTTCAGTGCACAGACCATAATATACAGCAGGTGTAGTAATTAGCAGTCACACGAAGGCTGCCTGTTCGTCTGGGTCTGCTGCTGTTGCTGTATCCCCTTGTGTGTTCAACCATCAGATAGCTGGATTTAATTGAGGCCGCATCAGATGAGGCATTACTGACACCTTTAATTGAATGAGCATCCAGGGAGGATTAACTCATAATATTGATTGGCTTTTAGCCACTCGCTCGGAAGGGTGTCTGGGTAGCTTATTAGTTGCTTTTATTTACACCTTTATGCAAAGACTGTAAATAGGAATTCATAGAGCAATATGTTTTTCTAAGTACTCTTAATAACTTTTTAAAAAGGAGCGATAATAAAAATGCAAATGTATTTAATTTTTTTATTAGTTCTTTATAAGTATGTATGAAATGTATGCACTTGCATACACATATATGTAATGAAATACTGCAGGTGGAAGATAGCCAAGAACACTTCATTAGTGTTCTAATTCAGTTATTAGAAAATTACAGATGCTAGAGCAATGTGGCTACTGGTGACTTGGATGGTGGTATTTCTTCACCTCAGTGAAGTTCTCTTCTTTAGGTACACCACACAATCACAAACCCATTAACTTTTGCTTTTCCTCCTTATGTTTGATATCCTTGATATTTTGTTTCAACATTTGCGGTATTGTTAGAGAGCTTAGTTTAAAAGTTATAAAACTTTTCAACTCACTAAAGTCAAAAACAGAAATAAAAAAATATTATGTTGAGAATGAAGGTCTGGATTCATTGCCTCCCTTTAGTATTTCTAGAAACACTGCAGGATAGTATCTGTAATCACGTCCACTTTATATTCTTTACAACTGCATTTAATTATGTTTGTCCTTTGAAACACATTTGCAGCGAAGTCTTCTACTTTGCATTCATAAATCTTGGGTTCGTACACCAGAAATATATACAGCACATATATCTAGTGTATGTGTGTATCTGTTTATTTTAATGTGCTTTCATGTTCTCATCTGGCTTGTAAAGAATTGCAGTCTGCCAATTTAATGCAACTTGAGACAGTCTTTGGGAGCAGGAATTTCTTTTGCTCACTTTTTTTTTTTCCTTTTGTTTTGTTCCCTCCTAGTTTGGCATTGCTTCTCTCGACATCCTATCTCTGCAGATATGAAGGAGAATTCTTCTGGCAGAGTTAGGTGATAGGAAACTTTTAGTTTTGTCTGCTGTGATCTGTAGCAAGGTTTCTGTACAAACACAATGCACACACACCCCCTCGGTCAACAAGGCCCTTAGATTAATAGTGTACAAGAAGGTTTTTCTACCTTAAATAGTTGTTCCCACGAGCATCTCCACTGTTAGTGTGTTTGCTTTTCACTGCAGCTGCTACTGGATCTTATGGGTTTTAATCCAATCTTCCTTCTCTTGTCCTGTCTTCTCCTCCCCATGTTTTCTTTTCCCGTGTATTTGGGTTCTTGTTGTGTGCACTCAACAGTATCTCCTCCTGCAGAGTCCGTTGATGTTCACAGACCAAGCTCAACAGGACGTTATCATGGTTCTAAAGTTCCCATCCAACTCCCCTGTCACTCACGTAGCAGCCAACACCCAGCCTGGTCTGGCCAGTCCTGCTGTGATCACAGTTACTGCAAATAGGTTATTTGCTGTAAACAAGTGGCATAATCTTCCTGGTAAGTAAATGAGAGTAAGTAGCATAAGAAACCCCCGCCATCAAGCAGTACTTCTACTGTCTGTTTTAATAACCTTTGCTGCAGAACTGTACTAAATGTCAGGGGTGAAGAGTATCTCCTGTTCGCTGACACAGCCTGCCCTTCATGCGTGGACTTAGTCTCTCCTTAAAAAGGTGATCTGAACTACTGTGTAGTAGAATGTGTAGCACACAAAGGGCTTGTAACAACAGTGTAGCACTTTCCAGGCCATCAGGCACTAAGCAAGCAAGCAAAACCAGCATATCACTATTTGATCATCATAAAGGCACACTCTTCCTCCTGAATTTGTTTTTCGGGCAGATAGAAGCCTGAACCAAATCATATCAAAGAAAAGTTTTAAAGCATGTAGAACTTGCCTGAAATCTCTTCTGCACCCTTTTTCCTAGTTGATTATAAACACCATATTCTGATGTTAAAGCCACTCAATGAGAATTAGAAGATAAAATATATGGGAAGTCTGTATCTTCTGTAACTTAAACATCCCAAAGTTATTAGGTGCTTATGGATTTGTCAAGATGAAAGGAAAACAACATATTTATTTGCACAGCAGCCAATCAGATTCATTTTCCTTTAAAACTGTGTTGGGCTTGAGAATATACTCACCCTGGTTTCAGTTGTAATGTTCCCTAATCTTAAAGGCACTCATCCTCCTTTCCCTAACTGTGACAGTCTCAGGCCCAAGCCCTGAAAGGTGCTTTATTTCAGTGCTATGTAATGAAACTGGCCAAAGGCTTTTCAAGAAAGGGCTGAGTAACACCTTGGGTGGGTGACCTTGGGCATACGTTATTCAAGGCTTTTAAAAAATAGCCTTTGTGGACATACAACACTCATGGGAAAAGAGGAGGTTCTAAAGTCATAGGAGTTGGACTTGAGTTCCTCTTAAGTCTGCTGGTTGATGATCTCTGAGCAAGCAACTAATTGTTGAGTGTAGTAATCAACTGTTTAAAATTGACCGGAACCTTCAGATTTGGGGTTTTCCCTCACCCTTGAAAGGAAGAGCAGTAAGCTGTGCTTTTGAGTCACCATTTTTTTTTTCATTTAGAAGCATTTTAAACTTGACCTGCCTTTACAAAGGGCTCAAGAAAACCTACAGTTGAAGACAAACAAAAAAGCCCACCCACCAAAAGCAAAAACCCAACAAACCCCCATCTCTTTGAGAGCACACTGATCAGCTGCAGGCTGTTAATGGGCTGCTGTGCTTAAGATACCTGGAGTGGATTCCTGGGACAAGTCTTCACTCTATAGTTGCCTTCAAATTTTATACCAAATGGGATCTGCTGGGATTAGACCTGGGCAGGTACCATTACTACTCCCTGTCTCCTGCTGCAGGCTTTACTAAGGAGGGATGGTCATAAAAAGTTCAGTTGCCAGGTGACCAGTTGTTACTGGTGTGTAACTGAGAATGTCACTCCTGCTCTCCTGCGGGCGTTCGGTGTCTTTGCTGACGTCTCACGGCGCTGGTACCCCACAGGGTGTCTCCATCTTGTCACATGGATTACGTCTTTTGTTCTGCGGTAGCGTTTCGTTGCAGCCAAACTTTGACTTCCCAATTCCTTAGGAAATCCTTCTATTGCCACTAATTTTTATGGTAAGCTATGGTTAGTAGATAGATTAGGTTTAAGTATTCAGCCAGTAATTTTGTTCCACTTCCAAGAATGTCTGGTGGGCTGGTTTTGAGGGGGTAAGGAGGGAGTTTCCTTGCTTGCTTGCTTGTTTTTAGTGAGGCTGTGGGGGAAAAAAAAAGTCTTTTTTTTTTTAACACTGAAGGAAAATTCAGGAGGTAAACATTTCACTGGTATGCCAGGTGCCCAGATGAAATGTAGGTCGGCAGAATTACATATTTACTTCTATGCAAACTTGCAAATAAATGGGTTTTGGTGATGGATGAATCTTTAAATACTGGATGGCTATGAGATTTCTCTGTCTGCATCATAAACTGACTTCTTTAAAACAAATGTCCTTTGTGCTTCACTTGTTCAAAGCAGTGCTTTAAAAAGTAAAGAAGAAAATAGTATTTGCTACAGTCAGCAGATGGTTGTCACATTTTGTTTTCAGTGCTCTTTACCACTTAATTTTGTTTTGTTGCGACAGGAGAGGTTGCCAGTAAAGCATCTGCTAGAGCTTATGGCTCAGGACCGGGGCTGCTGCTGGTGGCATACATTCAGAACAGCACTAATCTAAAATAAATGTTTAATAAGCAGCCTGTGAAAGCACCTGGAATTCTTAATTTTTATTCTTGTTTTAATTCAATCGATGCAGAAGAGTCTTGGATAGTTAAACAAAAACGGAGGTAGCTTTGATTTATAAAATGTGCGTGGCTTCGTGTATTTAAAAACGCCGAGTTTTAAAATCTTCTCTCCTGAATTCCAGCTCATCAAGGTGCTGTACAAGACCAGCCTTACCAGCTGCCAGTGGAAATCGATCCTCTCATAGGTCTGTCACTTCCTTCTCTCTTTGCGATTCATTAAGCTCTGTATGGTGGCCCTGAAGTGTAGATTACGGTTGTTTTTCACTTGCTGGTTGCCGGGAATGGAATTTTCCTGATAAACCATTTGCATGCAAATTGGAATGCAATGAGCTGTGGCTATGCTGGTATTTCATCAACTCCCCCTCGTTGGTTTGCCTAATTTGAACAGGCCTAGGACGCGTGTCAGTGAAAATTAATATGGATGCTGTAATAATGTGTGATTGAGAATGTGCATGAAGTACTGTCAGGATAATATTGGATCTTTTCATCACTCAGACTTGTTGATGAGCAGGAGCGAGGCACGTTGTGATGAATTGGTGCACTGGTAATGTGATGGAGCTCCTTTGCCGAGGAAATTTTCATAATAACAGTGGGGTTCTTAACTGCACCGTGTTGTGAAAAATAAAACCACGGTGCCAGGGTTTCGTCATTAAAGGAGATCAATCCTTTCTTCACAGGCCCTGCTGTTCGGGCTGAGGGGATTAATGTGTAATTGCAAAGCGGTTTCAAAGTTGGAATATATTGCCCGCTCCGTTTTAGTATTGAGATATTAGTATTCATTTTTCAAGAGGATTGCATCTTTTGATCAGCATCGCTCCTTAAATTTGTGTATGCTTTTCTTTTGTTAAAAAGGGGTGGAGGAATGTCTCTTTTATTTAATGACTCAGTGTAATAGATTCAGTTAATGACTTTTTATTATAGATGTTTATTAGTTTACGTAGAGCTGATTTTCCTATTAGCATGATTAGAGTTCGGTCAATTCCTCCATGACAGACCCAACTTTGGGGAGTGCATACCTAGACTACAATGCAGGGAGTCTTTAGCATGGCAAATGGAACCTTCAACCTGATTTAAAACCAAACCAAACCCAAGAACAACTCAAACCACTGGATCCCAGAATATGAACTAGCTGTAGCACAGCTCACAGGAACAAAGATGACAGAATTCCCGCCCCAAGTCTGGTAGAATTCATACCTAGCTCTGGTTTTCAGTTGCCCATTTCAGGATGGTAGCTTAAGCGAAAAAGAAGGGAAGTGGCCAGTGACAGAAGCGTGGAAAAAGCAGAGCAAAACTGATCTGGCCTGGATAGGTTGGAATGGCAAGTCTTGTCAGCCAGGGAGAATTAATTTCCAACCTAAGCCACATATCACAGTAGGAACTGCACGGTATCAGGCTGGAGGTGCAGACTCTCGCTGTGTAGCCATTTTGCTGGGTAAGCTCTACAGTCATTAAATCAGGAGCAGCGTGGGCATACTACAGCATTTTATAGAGCTGATAAAATGGAAATGCTTTTCCAAAGTTTTTTAAATCAATTCCCATCTCAATAATGCAGCACTTGAAATGAGGAGGACATGTGCTCTAACCCTCCTGTCCTTCCTGAAATAGATTTTATTTTATATTTTATTCTGGAGAAGCCTGAGGGAATCTGATGAATGGTTCCAAACCTCTGCAGGGTGAGGGTCAAGCAGAAGGGGCCAGGCTCTTGTCAGTGGTGCCCTGGGATAGGATGAGGGGCAACGGTCACAAACTGGACCCCAGGAAGTTCCATCTCAACAGGAGGAGAAGCTTCTTTGCTGTGAGGGTGACAGAGCCTGGAACAGGCTCCCAGAGAGGCTGTGGAGTCTCCTTAATTAAAAAATGTTTGGAGCAGGAAATGTATGCTCTGCTTTAAAACCCACTATCAAGTAGATCTTAGAAACATAAATAAACATCCCAGCAAAAAACTCAAAAGTAACATTGGACCTGCCTGGTGATTTTTCTACATATACTGAAGAACATTAGGAAGGAATTTTTTTTTTTTAAATTTCCATTTTTCATGATTTTAAAACTATAATTCCATTTTCTATCTTGCCTTTACAAAACACTTTTGTTTGGTATAAGTACCTTTAAAAATAAACGTTCATAGTTCTGAGAAATGGTTTCATATTCTCTTCATACAATAGCTCTCAAATCAGCTTTGTGATTCCATTGGACACAGTTCAGAAGGTTTAAGGCTTTCTTTGTCACTGTTAAGCAGCATCACTGGGTACAAGCAAGTAATTACGTAGATAATATTAAAGGTTTTTAATTGTGGCTAGATGCATTTACCTAGAAGTGACACCTCAGAAGACCACAACATTACACTTTTATGGTTATAGGAGGAATCTTGTAGCTGTCTTAGTCATAAGGAGGGCTTCCCACTGTCCTCAGTTTCCAGTGGCACGGGAAGATGTAAACCAGCACTGTCTGATAGGATGTAGATCCCAGACCTCTTTCTGAGGTGAAATTTTTTGAAGGTCTTATCCACACTGAATGTGTCAATCTGCATGTTTGTTGAGGAGTTTATTTGCCATTATTTTGCCATGCAGAATGCTGCCCATTTAGTTGTTAAGACTCTTTAAGTGGTCCCAACAGCAGTCAAGGCCCCCTTATGTGTTACCTGCAGATCGAGTGGTACTAACTTGCTATATTATTTGCTACCCATATGGATAAGATTGTATCAACATGATAAATACAGTGAAAGGATTTGATCCAGAGTAAATGGAATTACCCCAAGGCTTAGGGGACAGCCAGACCCCGAGAATGGGAAGAAGGTAAAGAACAAAGAGTACAGAAGAGCACAAGACCAGGACAGAGGCAGGGCTGGGGCACCACCTGAAAATGAAAGTAGTGGTGCAGTCAGCAGACAAACCCATGCCTGGCAGAACTTGCATGCCTGAGTGAGAGTCGGGTTCCTCGGGGAACAAAGCACGTTAAAAGTTCTTCCTACAGGGTAGGATTTTCATTACATGTATCTACAGGCACCCATATATGCATATATATATACGTGAGTGTGGGCACATGTATATATGGACACACATCAGTTAATAGGGACACAGTAGAATCTGAAAACTGCATTCACTACCCGGTTCCTGTCCATTCTGTGGGTTCACAATGCGAGATTATCTAAGGGAAATAAAACGGCAGGTGATCAAAGTAGGGTAAATATCTTCTCTCAACCCTAACAGAAATTGTGGAGATAAGCTGGTTGTTTTCTGTGCAATTCTCAAAAAAGTGAGAAATGGCAGCTATAGTTATTGCAGTTATTCTTGTTTTAAATTACAGTGTTTGCAGTGGAATACGACTTGTCTATGCTTTTGAAATCATAATTCCGTTGTCCATTGTGTTAGAGCCACTACATAGCACATATGTAGATGGATTGTTTTATAATTGCCTTCCCTTCATTTGTTTCTTAATTTTTACGTTCTCGCACTAGAGGAGGGGAAGGAAGTGTATTACATTTTTATGTAGCGTTCTGTTTTGCCGTCTTTTCTTTATATTTGTCATCTGCATTTGGCTTAAAGAAGGGATTTCTCCTAGTTTCGAATATATACTATGAGGAATTAGCATTGTTCCCAGAAGTGTAATGAGTACTTTGTAGTAAAAGGAGAAAGAAAATGTCCCTGCCACAAAAACCAAGTGGATTGAGGAATAGTTTTGGTGTGAATGTGAGTTTCTAAAACGTGATTTTGTTCTGTGAATGCAGCTGCTAAAATTTCTTGATCTGTGTGTCTTTCCCTTCAGCCAGCAATACAGGCTTGCACAGAAGGCAAATCACTGACCTTTTAGACCAAAGCATTCAGGTACATTCCCAGTGCTTTGTCATCACCTCCGATAATCGTTACATCTTGGTCTGTGGCTTCTGGGACAAGAGTTTCCGAGTTTATTCTACTGACTCAGGTAACGTATCTTTAAAATATGGGAATAGCTCGAAAGATATTTCTGTTCATCGTCGGCCTACTGTTTCAAAGAAGGAAAGAATGAGGATCTGGGGGGAGAGAGTGGAGTGTGTATTTATTCCCCTATTAATAATGTTTGTCAAATCTTTTCCTGCCTCCTGCAGCTGTGTATTGTAGGCTCTCAGTTGTGTGAAATAATGGCGACTGTAAGACAACGAGCTGTTGTTTAGCCATAGCATCACACTTCAAATCCATACCACGGGCATGCCTATTCTTACATTGCAGTTTCCACAAGTAACTGAGTTTTTGTGAAGCTTTGCATACCAGGAGAATTAATTGTTCTTTCAGAGTTTACTTTAATTTAACTCTGGTTGGTTTTCAGCACCAGAGAGTATTTTTATTTGAGGAAATACAGGCAAGCACCACAGAATAAGAACAGAAGTGAAGTCCTGAAATCTGGTGAAAGAATACTTAGGAAAGCCTTTGAAAGCTATGCTATAATAGAAAAATTGATTTGGAGTCACGGAATTCTTTCATATAACATAAACTGATCAATGTAATGGGCAGCAGTTAAATTAGTCTGTCAGCTGGCATGTATCCAAACCATCGAAGTCATGCATGTGTCATGCTAAATAGAAAAGAATCTTTCAATGTAAGAGCTACAGGAATTTAAAAGCCATGGAACCCCAGAAAAAAAAAATAGGTATGATTTTTTTACCTTTCATTATCTTATAATGGGAATAGCAACCTCACTGCAAGGTACTTCTTTGGGATTAATGACCCGGTGTGGTTAATGTGTGTGTGCCATCAAGCTTTCCAGGAGGTTATTAATCCCTAGGGAATATGTTTGTCATCATTTCTTAAATATATTAGTTAATAGTGTTTTTCACACTTGGCAAACCAAAATGTTTAAAATACTAGGATGGTGTTTAATGAAAATATATTAAGAGTGGAACTCATGGCATAATTTAGTAGATCTGTCATTTTTGTGATTTTAAAGACTTAAGTATAAAGGAGAAGTTCCATTTACTTCACGTGGATTGCCTCCAATTCATTATACAGACATCTTGTTAGACTCGTCTTAGTTTAATTTTCTCGTTGATGAAAATAAATTTATATAAAACTGTGCATTTATAGGAGATCTTCAGAAAAGTCAGCTAGCAGTTATAAATATTCAGTCTGTAGTCTTGATTTATATGAATAGCGAACTAGTTCTTTCATGTCAAGGGATATACTTTACACCTATGGAAGGAACTTGAATGATTTTGGTAGCTTTGTCCTGTATTGATCTGAACGACAAATACCTCATTATGTTCTCTGTGTGTTGAGTTAGATACACCAGGTATCTCGTTACTACCATAGCTAATTACGGTATAAACCAAAACACGGTGGTCAAAAAGGTTACAGAAGATTTGTGTCTCCAGCGTGGCTCCTGTTTGTCAATAGAGCAACTCTAGCTGTTAAATTGAGTGACTTCAGATGTAGTTTGTTTTGCTTCAAATGGAAATGAGAATATAGTAGTGAAATATGCCCAACTGGGCAGAACAGCAAGGAAAAAAGATGATGTGATCAGTAATGCATAATGGCAAGTGATCACTGGTGTTGAATTCAATTATATTTTAGCACTTACACAAAAAGGAAACCTTTTTCCTATTAGATTTTGGGTTTGTTTGGGGTTTTTTTTAACAGGAAATAGTTGTGACATAAATCACGGGTTCTCAGTGCAGCTAGTATGGCAGAAGCCCAATAAAACCTTCCTCTAGCAGTAGGAATGATTTTTAGACAGCGTTTTAGATTCAGTAGTGCAGAGATTTGAGTCTTATTTTTCTTTTAATTATTCGTAGCACAGCTGTCAAATAAAACATTAACTAGAAAATTTGTTCTGTCCAAAAGGAATATCTGAGTGCATATGGGAAAGTTTGATCCTCCTGTAGAAAGAGGACAATTCATATTAAAGGAAACAGAAAGTTGAGTAACTCATGTGAGATTAATGATTTATTTTCTTTTTTTTTTACTCTAATACAAAAGAGCAAACACTTATTTCTTGTTTTAATGGACTTGATTGAATCTTAGCTGCACAGAAACAGAGTAAACCGAACAAGGCAGTGCGGGTACATGACTGACTGTCAAACAAATAGCCTTGAAAAATGTTTTGCTTTCTGGAACAGAAACTGTAAACATCGAATATAATTGAAGGAGAGATCTCTCTAACTCAGGGCTGTTTCTAGCATACACTCATGTTCTCAAAGTGTAATTCACCTCAGGTAGTTGAATACCTATGGCTATACAGCTGAAGAAAACATCACATAATGAAACTAATCTCAAATCTAAACCAGGTAATTGGCAATTTGAATTTTCAGGGGAAAAAATACACCTCATAAGATGATTTTGTATGTTGCCAAAGTGAGGTTATTTAGTCTGTGGGTGTTTCACTGCTCCCAGTTGTGAAGTGCAGTAACTTTTTCTGACTCAATCCATTGACTGGCCGGCATCTGAGACAGTTAGGTGACCCTGTGGCACAAATTAAAGCTCTGGTGTGCAGAGGTGATGGCTATAAAACAGTTACACACTCACAGAGATGAGTGAAAGATGTGATCCCCGAATTGCTCTCTAGTACAAGGGAGATCTGCATGGTGTTACCTTCCAGAATTTTGCCCCATCCAGTCAGAAAAGGTTCATCTGATAGCACTTCATTTCAGTTTTTCTGGGAGGATTATACTTGCCTGATGAGTTTGTTTTGTCAGTGTTTTATTTTAAATCTGATGTATAGATTTTTCTTAAATTGCATCATATTATTCTAGCTTTGTACTGCGTAGAAAGAGGGCTATGAAATATGTCCTACTAGCCATATTAAATGATTGACTAATCATTCTTAATTCATGGACCAGAATATTTTATTAAGATGAATTGAATTTTATTCCCAACACCAATTTGAGTTACTACTGGTCATGTTCCTAGTTACTATTTGTAAACACTTTTCAGAATATTTTATTTTAGGTACAGGATTTTGCATTTCCTATTTCTTTTTGGCACGTGTTGTTGATCCTTCCAAAGCCATCACTCGTTTCCCCTTCTGTTCTTCCTCATTCTTTATTCAGCCCAAAGCACAAATGGGTGCCCGGTCATTTGGGCTGAGAAATCTGAGGTCACACATTAATGGCATCGCACATGACGCTTCCTGGTGTCATTGGATGCAGAATTTGGCCTGGCCCATGTTACCTGAGTAGGCCAAGTTGCTAGGCTTCTGCAGATCCAGGGAGCTGGATTTTAATGCTTTAGTGCTCATTTCATAGGGTCACGTGTGCTGCTGGCAGATCCAGAAGCGGGCAGGATGTGTGACATGTAGGACCCAGCCTCCGACAGAGTGGTCTGGCAGAGATCTGTCGTGCCTGCCTGTTTCTTCTCCCACATCATCATCAGATTTACATTTTACTGTTAGTTTCATCAGTAAATTTACATTAAACTTGTCTTAAAAGAGAATCTAGTCACATTTGCTGTCTGAAAAGTGAATGTAAACATGTAGAATAAAATACCCTTCTGGATTTTTAAATAAAAGCTGTGGAATAAATATGCTGTAAATATTTTTTTATGACCTGTATGGACTACTGCACTTTTAAATAAGTTTCCACCAAATCAAGAAAAAAAAGTACACTCCACTATAGTTCTCTTTGGAACCTTTTTTTAATAAAGAAGCTATTTTCTAGAATACTTTATGATGTATTTAATTTGCCTTAAAAAGCACAGAGGCATATTTTAAAAACAAATCATTTTTACATGTTTTAGGTAAACTGATACAAGTAATATTTGGACACTGGGATGTTGTAACCTGTCTTGCTCGCTCCGAGTCCTACATTGGAGGAAATTGTTATATTCTCTCAGGATCACGTGATGCAACATTACTGCTCTGGTACTGGAATGGCAAAACCAATATCATTGGTGATAACCCAAGAGGTAAGTAAAACCAGAGAAAACTTGTTTTTTAAGGACATCGTCTACAAATGGCTTGACTGAAGGAACACTTTGCACGACAAAGCTTTAAGTAACATTAATGTTAAAAGTGCAGCATTTCATTTTTTTATAGTTGTGGTCAGCTCTAGTTTAAAGAATTGAGGGTAAACTGTGTTGCTTTGCAACACAAGTAGAACTAATGTTTAAAGTTACAGGATGCTGGACAGTTCAAATACACTTCTTTTCTTGTCGCTCATTCAGTTGGGAAGGAGTGCCTTCAGAAGTGAGAAGGGAACTTGCTTATCTTATTGTTAAATCTCAGTAAACCTTTCTATTCTTTGCATTTGAGATGTTTAAAACAAAAAACAACTGTACATTGCTCCAGTGCAGACCTTACTCTATGCAGCTGTAATCGTATGCATATAGGGTCTCACCTATAGCTATCAATAGAGTTACGCAGACAGCGAATTGTAACTTAGACTGAGGTCGTTGTAATGAGGTGTGCGGTGGCTTGAGCAGAACACTTAGGTGAAAGCCAGCCCGGCATGGACAAGCAAGCTTAAAACTTCTATTATTTAACACTTTGGTAGGGTGCTGTGTGCCTACTCCTCAGTCTCATGTATGAGGTATTTTAATTGGTTCCAGTGGTCATACCATAAAACCAAACTAATACGGCAGAGCAACCCTGCTTCAGCCTAATTCAGTTTCAACCCCTCCCCACCCAAACGTACCTTGTACTTCCCAAGGAATTTAATCTCTTCCATCTTGCACCGTTTTCCAGGAAATCCCAAATCTTTTTACTCATTAAGATTCTCTCTTTTCACTCCTAATTTTCTATGAAAAGCAATGGAACACTGTGACTGTTCAGCCCTGCTCTGCCTGTATTCTATAACATGAAAGGTAGAAAGCCATCTTGTTAATATGCCAGTTTCACTTCCCGCAAAAATATTAATTCCTGATGCCCAAAGCAAAGAAGGCAGCAGAGATGCAGCTTGACAAAAAGCCGGAGTGAGCCAGGTCACGGGAGTAACAACCTTTTGAGAGAGCTCCTGAGACCTTAGGTGGGGCACATTGTAGCCAAACGGTGACCCTGTTCCCCCAGTTCATCCAAAAAGAAAACACCCTGAAGAGGAGGAGTAAGAAGCAGCATATTCTGTCTGATTTGAGAAGTGTGTTTGCTAGATGTCCTGCCGTACACTTAAGGTCTTCTCTGACCTTGTTTAAATACCTGCTGTCTGCAGAGGACAAAATGGACGTCTAGAAAACAAGAAATTTTGCTATGTCTGGCATATATTGCAATTATAACTGGCACATCATTTTCCATTTAATGTAAACAATATCGGATATCTTCCATATTCATCATTTTGGTAGCGTTGTGTGTTCCATCCTCAGTCTGTTACTCAACCAGAGTTATTTGAATTTGAAAAAAGGAGATGATTTGACTGAAATTGCATCCTGGGAATTATTCACCCAGATGGATGTGGCTAGCAGAATTTTATGAGCATTTTTAAATAAATATGGCTTTGGTTGAGGGACAGAATCCCTGGGCATACTTGATCCATATTTTGCAATAATATGGATTTTAAAGAAAATTTGGCAGAGCTTATAAACTTGGAACCTTCAACAAGTCTGTGAAAGGAACTTAAGAGCTTCACAGTCTAGCAAGCTTGTCAACCCTCAAGAGCAAAACTGCCCTTCTGAGGGGAAAGCCTTGGATAATGCACTGACATCTGTAGGTGTCTCCCAGTGGCGTTTTCAAGGCCCGCACAGGCCTCTGCAGATCGCCGGGCCTGCCCTCAGAAGTTCTTGCTGAGTATTTGCCAATCTTGCCTGCTTTATGAACAAGGCCTTGAGCTACAGGCTCCTTTGTGACCTTAACAGATCACATGCTGAGATTTTGTGCCCAGTATCTACCTAAAATAGGTAGGTTTTGTTATAATCTGTTGACTGTCTTCTCTCACGCAAATCTCGTACATACTAAATTTCCACGGTTTTCAAGGCCAGCTCTAGGCCGTTTTAACTACCGTTTAAAATCGGCCAACAGCTACCTGGTGTCTTTTTTGTGTAGCCCTGTTAAACATTGAGGGACAGGCAGTGGCTCCTGTGTTTACTAGTTGCCATTATGTAGCTTTTTTGTGTGCAAAACAGCGTGCCTGGAAGTCTTTGTTATGAATTGGAATCTCATGGCACTCTACAAGGGCCTAGACATGTGTAGAGTAAAAGACAGTTTCTGCTTCAAAGAGATGGTAATCTAGGGGATTTAATTTTTCCCAGAAATAGCTTTCTATAGGCATTTCTGGTGGGTCATTTATTTTTTTTTTAAGGCAAATAAGAAGAGCTGTTTCTGCTTAGTTCTGATTTTGTCAGGAATGGGAAGCACCGGCAGAGTCATTGGATTTCGAGCCCTGTTTCTGCAACTGTAACTTCCATCCATTTGTGGCACGTTAGATATTTATCTTGTCTGATGTCTTTTTGTGTTTGAAGCTTATCATTTTTTACCTCAAACCATAGTTTATTCATGCTTTCAATGAGCATTATTCATTGGAGTTTTAGATACTCTCAAAGTTGATAGGTCTTTCCAATGTTTTTTCTCTAGTTATCTCTAATTTCCATCTTAAAGTGAATTTACAGCAACATGCATCCAATGGCACTATACCAAATCATGATGCCAGAGTAGTTTCAACAAAAATAATCTAAACCAGGAGCGTTTCTTTCCTCCTTTCATAGTACTTGTTCCCTCTGATACACATCAGTCAGCAGACTAGTATGATCAAACTACCCTAAATACTATCCCATTGGGCACCCATTACTCAACCAGTTACATTTTATTTAGGTTCCTTTGTCTGGTTTTGTTACTTTAGGAAGCAGTGAGCTCTTGATCTCTGGCTGCATATATTCAGGTTTTGGAATGGTACTTAACTCAAGCTGACAGGCCAGGTGGGCTATGGCATACATGATAAAGAAGTGTTTTGTTTGATATTCTTTATCAAGGATAATTTTCTGGCCAACTGTAAAAAATTATTTATTTTTTTGGTTTAACGGAAGAAATATGTTACTGGAATATTAATTATTTATATTCTTTAATTTTTAACTTGTAAGCTGACTACTTAAAGAAGCTACCCCTACCCAGTCTCACTGTCTGTTCAGTTGCTCTTTAATAGCGCTCAAATGCATTGATCAATGTGAACCAAATTTGATGAATTTAAATCCCAAAAGATATGAAATTCCTACATGGGACACATCTGCTGGAAACTATTTTTATTCTTGACAAAACAGCTTGATTACATTTACGTTAAGTCCTTTTTTCCTACTCAAATTAAAACCTGAAATTCAAAAAATATTTCACCATGCTCTTTGATCAAATCTACAGATTTTTTCCTTTCTGAATTGTTTTTGAAAATGTAGAAGCATGGCAGTATGTCACTTCGGTGCAGAGGCCTTCTCTGATGCAGAAATGTTTCTGTGGACGATTTCTGACCAAGCCTAGGAATAATTCAGAACAGAGCAGAGGATCTGAAATGGTTGTATCCTTTAGAATAGCCCTGAGCCATTTGGAGCTCACATTTAGAAGCGTCATTTACTGTGGAGATGTAAAGTCACTTTGGGTAGCATAAGGGATTTTTATTTTTCTCTCCTTGGCATGTGGCTTGCTTTGGGGAGGTGGAGGAGGGAGGAGGCAGAGGGTGTAACCTTCCCCTTGGAACCCCTTGAAGCCCATGTGTGATCTGTTTCACAAGGTTGGCTTTTGCATGTTTAGAGAGCGAGGTACCACCTGGGGACGTGATGTTACGCTTCAGGACTTGTGTCCCTGCCTAGGGTGGTAGGGTGTGCAGAGGTTAAGGGGAAAGGGCGGTGCACTTGCCCAGCCTAATGCGGTGGAGGTGGAGGGGAGGCGAGAAGTGGGGGGTGAGGGGAGGATCTGTGTGTGACTGCTGAAGAAAAGAGATGAGAGAACTCATTTGCATACAAATGGTGTGCATCACTTTCAGATCTCCAGCTCTCTTTGAAGCTCAAGTGGCAACTCTTAGTGTTTGGACATTTCCTAGGTTTAGGGATTGCATTTTACTTTGTAATCACAGAATCGGAGGAAACAGGGTGGGCAGGAGCTTTGGTCACCTGATCTCTTTTCCCAAAGAAGGCTTAACTACACCAAAACCATTCTCAACTGATGTTTGTCCAATCTTCTGTTAAAAACTTTGGCAAACGCATCTTTGGGGCTTGGAATTCTGTCATTAGCAGCGATTTCCCAGCGTTCAGTCCAGTATCCAGTTCTTTTCTCTGGCAGTTGAATTCTGTCATTTCTTATATATTTATTCTTTCTGTAGAGAGCAGATTATTTATTCCCTACTTGCAACAACTTCCAGTTATTTGGATTACCATGGCCTGCAATTCTTTGCTTCCAGATTTAATAACCAAATTCTTTGTCTTTTGCCAGGAGTAATGTTTTTCTAGGCCTCTGATTTTGTGTTCCTCTCCTCTTCAGTTGTCCGTCTTCCTCAGAGGAAGCAAGCAATGCAGTTGAAGACTTTCCAGGAATAAGTAGAAAACAACCTATTTTACAGACCAGTACTTTACACATCCCCATGGGCTATGGCTATTTCAAAACACAGCATGACAGTGTTAGTTCTTTAAGTGTATGAGCCAATATAAATCTCAGTTTTTTCTGAAGAGCCCCTGTCTGCTCCGTTATTTCTCTTTCTCTGTGTAGTTTTGCTGTGGAGCCTTGTCTGTAAACTTTCTGAGTTGCATTCTCTTTAGACCGCTTCTCCAATTTGTCAAACTAATTTTAAATTCTCATCCTGTCCTCCAGCAAACTTGCAGCAGCTCATGTCTGCAAATGTAATTTGCTGTCTGATTCTATCAAATTGGTCATTAAAGAAAATATTTGATAGTACACAGTTCTGGAATGGCCATCAATACATTTATCGTTTTGACAATGAATAGCTTGCTGAATACAGCTTTTCCAGCTGGCTTTTCATCTGATGGACAGTAGCAACTTCTAAACATGTGCATCCCTGTTTTCCTTAAGAAATTGTGCACGTGAAACAGTGCCAGAGTCCTCGCTAATGCCCAAATATATGGTACCTTCTTGAACACAAGTCCTGTTACTCTGCCATTGCAAGAAAAAGAAGTCACTTTGACATGGTTTGTTCACAACAAATCCAATCAGTTGGTACTTACCTCTTTGTTTTCTTCCAGGAAGTTTTCTGTGTGTGTATCTATAACAATGTAAATGTTCTGCCAGTATTTTTTCTGTTTGCTGGGATTAAGCAAACTGCTCTCTAATTTCTCAGTTTTCCTTTTCCTGATTCTTAAAAGACACAAGACATTTCTTAGTCTTGCAGAACCTCACCCAATATCCATAAAACGAGGGTTACAGCTCTGGAATTCTGTAGTTTCACTTTCAGTATCCTCAACTCAGCGTTTTCAGGCCAATTGAGTTCCAAACTTCCCCTCATTTAAGCAATCTCTAATTAAAATAACTTCTCATTGCTGTTTTTCATTATGTTTCCTTTCTGACTGCAGTTGCCCTTTTTCTTGAGCACTTTTACCAAAATACTTTTAAATGTGTGGCAGCATCCATTGGTATTGCTTGTTCTTAACAACAGACAAACTTCTCCCGGAAACATATTGTTGTGTTTATAGAATGACTCGTGTTACGATGGCATTGTTACTTGCATCTCATCTGTGGTGATCTGTGTGGGTTTGTCCCTGCTTGCTCATACCTTGTCTTGTACTGGGTCAGAAATGTCTCGCTTATATTGATCTTTCCTGACTTTACTGTGTTTACAGTCACTGGAGAACTTACAGTTTTGCCAGCTGGTATCTGCTTGTCTGTCTTACCCTTCTGCTGCATTGAAGCAGCTTTCACTAGTGACCTTGTTACCTTTTTCTTTCTTTTTCTGTAGATTTAACTTCCCGCAAGAATTTACAGAACAGTGCCCTGTATCTTCCCAAAGTACATAAAAAATACTTATCTTGTTCTGTCCCTTATAAAGCATCTTCAACACTCTTGAATCTTCACCACTTTCCTGTAAATTCCTTTCAACATCATGGTTTGATCTGTTTTGCTGTATTGGTTCTAATCCCATCTAGAAGGTTATTTCTATCTGTTGCTTATCTATTAAAAATTGTCAGCCAGTTGCTTGCTACACACACTTGGGTTGCTTTACCAACAAACATCTCTGTAGTTAGAATATCCCGTTTTGTCCAGTCTTCCTTCTTATTGATCCCTCCCCTCTACCCATCATGTCAAGGCCAATCAGATTAGTGAATGTCAATCTGCGTCTTAAAAGTTTTGGGTTTCTTCACTGTAATGATGTTATTTGGATGTGCTTTCTTGGAGGGAAGGTTTACAGTGGGGAATTAAATTGTCTTAATATTGATTTTTGCCTATAAAATGGTTTGTGCTTATAAAATGGTAGGCATTTCTATAGACAGGGTGGAGATACAGCACTTTTCTGCTCTTCTTGCACTATATTCACAGCCTATCAAGAGACCGTTCTGTTGCTTTCAAAATATCTACAGATTTGTTCATAATTAATTTTCCAATTTTGAAAAATGAAAAGGTCTCTAGTTTAGAAATCTGATTTGCTTAACAAAATTAACGGATAGGAGTATTCGGTGGTAATGAAATGCAGAGTCTGTGTGGAACTGTATCGCTACTAATAATACCAACGTGATCTCTTCCGAATCACGGCATTGATCTTCCACACGTACGTGAATAAAACAAATTACATTGCCTCTCTTATGTTAAGCTTGTGAGTTCATACTTAGAAACAATTACTGGATTTAACGGAGATTTAATTGAGAGGATTCGTTGAACACTTTTACTATTGCTAATGTGTAGAATATCTTCCTTGGATAGAGATTTTTCAAATACGTCATCTTTTCAATGAATAAAATACAAAACCTTCCAAATGGGTCGAAATTTAATCACGTTTCCTGTCTTGCCTAGGAACAGTCTAGCTACTGGCCAAGCTACTTTTAAATGAAACTGTATTTTATTGGGGTTTGTTTGGTTGCTTGGTCAGGTTTTTTTATAGCTACAATTCTTAAATAAGTATTTCAATATCTAAAAAGACTTGTTATCAATTAACATTATTCTTAATTAAAGCTATGGTCTTGAGAAATCATCAGTTCTAATTGTATTCGTAATCATTGCAAAAGATAAACCACCTGTATTTTATCAACTGCTACACACATTTTCAGTCTCAAACCTAAAACTTTTTGTAAATGAATGCTTGACAAGCAATTGTTTACAAGGATAATGCAGGTGATTGAAACTTTGAAAATATGACCTGATTGAGCATCTTTGTGTCGATTGCTGAAAGAGTAATGCCATAGATAATCATTTCTTTGCACTCAGTCACACAAACCCTGCAAATCTGAACTCTCTGAACGTTTGCATACGTGCTTGCCTCCGTACGCAGTGAGTAGTCACACCGATTTCAATGTCTGCTGTTAACTTAGTAGCAAAAAACCCTCTTTTCATTCTTCCTCTGTCCTTATCCTCATCGGGTATTAAATGACATCCTGATTCCCCCACTCTGCATGAGCTGAACTTTTATTTTCAGTTTCAAAACCAGTGATAAAAAAGCAGATACAGTTCCACACTCCTAAAGAATGTTTATAGCATAAATATTTATTTAGAATTTTAACTAGCATGTCTTAAAAAAGAAATCATTTTGGAATTGGTTGCATAACAGCTTCTTTTCTTAGGAAAATTAATTGGGAAGTAAAGTCTTGTGTCAATCTTCCCTTTTGCATTTATCATGCTAGGTAGTCGAGGTATAAAAATGCCCATAAATCAGTGATCACGTTAGTTAGTAATGGAAATTCTGCTGGTTTTATCAAACTTCTGTCAAATTGGGGAACCACTCTCTGCCATAACAGCTAAAAAATTTGCAGAGCCTCCAGATAATGCAGGATGTTTGGAATTGCTGCAGCTATGAAGGCGGTAGGTGCTGTTCCCTGTAGTCTGTCCGCTACGAAGAGTGTTGCTCTCTGATAGTGCAACACTGAGCTTAAAAACAGCCTGCCTGTGCTTCTTCAGGTGTTCAGTACCACATGGATTTTTTTTAATTCTACACGCATTATATTATCGTCTGAGCACTTCTTCCAAAAAGCCACTGAATAATTCAATAGTATTTTAACACCGTTTAACTGCAGACATCACAAATATTCTTTGTTTCTCAAAAATGGCTGGACAGAGTAGCACAATATTGTGTATAAAGCAAGAATCCTTTAGCACCATCTGCTGGCGTTGAGAAGAAAGCTGGGCTTGGGACTGACTCCAAAGCACTGCCTCGTAAAATATTTAATATATATATATATATTTGCACGTATTTGGTGCCAAAAAAAAAATTAAAACCCCACTTTTAGTATAATTTTTATCCTTTTAATTAAAATTATAATAAGAAAATACAATGTGAATTTAAGGTTAATGTAGGAACTGAAGCAGAAATAGGTCAGGAGCGTTTCACTAAGCATGACTGTAAAAAGAAATGGAATACTTTTTTATTTTTTTACTAGAGCTTGAGCAAGTGCAATATTATTTTTTTCTATCCTAGTTATAAGTCAAATTCAGTAAAATTTATTTCCTAGAGAAGACCCACAAGGCTTAGAAAAGCATCTGTAACATGTTTTGAAAAGGGAAGCAACCCCTAAATACTCTTCTATCTGACACTTACTGCATTATTTGATGCTAGTCTCGAAAGCCTCATGAAAGCTTAAGGAACAGAGGCCCTGGTGCTGTAACTGGTCCTACAATTTCTTCTGTCTTCACAGGGCACTGTTGTAGCCAGTGCAGCACATGCTGGCACTATCTGCATGAATCTAATCCAGAGCCTTTAATTACACAGCTACTAAACGTCAGTGTTTTTTCTTTCTTAAACTGTAACACATTAATATGTCAAAGACGTTGGGGCCTCATTCCTCCAAGTACTCTTTAAAACGATGGTTTAGCCTCCAATTACTTCAACTGAAAAAAAGATGAGGTAGAACAGGTGGATGAATTCTGGTATAGCTGGAAATGTGCAGTGATGCTGCATAAACAATATGGTTTCGTACTTACGTAGCGCTGAGAAAATCATTGATAGATCTGAGGACGTGGTCTTCATTGAGAAGGACTTGCAGTGGTGGTTGGGAAAGCACCGTGGTTTGGCACTGATGAGCGTGCAAGTTTGCCTACTGTGGCTCTTTGATTGTGTTTTGGGATTTGTCGACGGGAACAATTGCAGGTAACATCGTAGCGCAACTTTTGAGGCACAATCTAGACACAAGTGGAGGCAGTAGGTGTTTTGAGACTGTGAACAGAGGAAGAGTTGGGATGACGCTGTTTTCACAGTCTCCAGCTTCAGGTGTCACCAAAACTATATCCATGAAATTCCTCAGAAGGATGGAGATATTTAGTGCTTGGTGATGTAATGCAGACCTTTGTGTTGCAGGAAAAACAATGCTGTATTTACAGCTTGTAACTAACACTTGATGTGGTAAAAGGAATTATATTCATATGGTAAAGGAATACAGCCTTAATGTGCACCATGTGCATAGGGGTGGGAAGATGGACTAATACATCACATTTATTTACCTTGTTTGGTTGCTGGGAAAAATAACCAATCAGTTCAAAGTGCATACCCTATAAGAAAGAGCAGAGTAATACGGAAGATGCAATAATTTACAGCCTAGAATAAAATCGACAATTTAAATGTTGCAAAAGTTATTTGGTCCATACAATAACCATAACTCGGGTAGGAAATTATTTTGTGTTTCTGGCTCTAAATTCTGTAAACACTAGCACCACAGAGACGAGCATTGCTCTGCTAAGTGCAAGACTACGATATGCAGTTAGAATTTTGTCCTGCTGCGTTGAAAAAGGATCTTTTTTTTAGAACAGTTACTTTAAAAAGCTCATTTCTGTACGTTCTGAACTTGGTGCATGACATTGATACTCCCAGTTACATCGCTGTGTAAACGTGGTGAGCATCTCCCTACTACCAATGCACTGCTGGAGCATAGGTTTGAAATTAACTTTACAGAATCAATCAATTAGCTAAAGCACAGACTCCTTACACAGGCTCTTATGGAACAGTATTGTTTTGCAGCGATACCTTTTTCTTATTCTAAACACAAATAGATTATTTTAATACCTTTTTTTAATAGCCCAAACCCCACCTGCTGAATTGAACTGAATTCTCATATGAAATCTCTCACGTCAAGGTTGTTTTCTGCCCAAGGTATGGAATACTATATGCTTCCACTAGTGGCCAGTCTTTTATCTTCCAACAATTCCACAGTAGGTGCTATTTCTGATAGAAATAATTGCTTGATTTTTATTTTTATTATTTTTTTTCCTGTTGAGGTTTGTTGATTTCTTGGACTCCCTAGGTAAAGGAGTCGTTACAACTATAAACCACAAGACAGGCATATGAAGAAAACAGGTTATTTTTTTTTTAGCATAAACAAAACAAGCCCCTTCATGTTTTAGAACACTCTCAAACAAAAATGACAGTGTTTTCAAACTTCAAAGCTGATGTTTAAGTAGCAGTTTATGAAGTCAGGATGGTGCAAGTATTAAACCATTAATGTACACTGACCCTGAATATTCACCTGCAGATACTTTCCATGGGCTTCAAAAAGTTCTGTACTCGGTGGGAGGAGTCCTGCTGAATGACTTCCAGGACTTCCAGCAGATGAAAACCCCAGTAAGGGCGAACTCATTCCAGAAAGCTTCGCGTTGCACATGGTGTAGGAATTAAGAGGCTGAGCATTCTTGACTTCAGCAATCTGAATTGTAATATCCAGTTCATGAAGGCCCATTAAATCTCTTTCTTTACTGTGTTTATTTTGGAAACCTAGTGAACCTGTTCTCTTGAGACAGAGTGTCTGAAAAATCTCCTCTTAGTGCTGAATAAATGTTAGTCACTCATGGCTCAGTGTGACCGAGGGAAGGAGTACAGGAAGCCTTTCCTGTCTTCTATTTGTGCAATGAATTTTACAAGATAAATGTAATATTCTTTTTCTTTACCGATCAAAAGTAACTGCACTATAGCATCTCCGTGCTTTCTGGGTTTAGGTTTTGCTTCAGGATAGAGTCATGTTGAAAGATACTGTTCCTTTTTCAGAAAATTACAGTTCAAATAGGTGGTTGGTTTTGTTCTTTTTTTTGGTTGGTCTTTTTTGGTTGGTTGGTGGTTGTTTTTATTTTCTCAGAAAGAAAACTCACGTCTAGGCATAAGGTTGTACTTTTTGTGGTAAGAAGCCTGAACAGATGGGAGGAGGTAGTTTGAAGGAATTAGAGGAAAAACTGATGGAGTGTCCTGGGAAGAACTGGACAACAATGAAGTTCCTGTATGATACATAAACATTACACTGTTGCATAAAAATGCAGAGTTGCAAAGGGAAGATGATTCGAAGGGAAGCTTTAGGAATACTTGAGGAATGGTGTGGTATCGCTTCAGTAAGAGCTCGCATCCATCAGAGAGCCAGTCTTTCTGCAACACTGAAACGGGGTTTTAATCAGTTGGCTGTTCCTTAAATATTCACTGGTGTGATGTGCAGATAATGTTAACATGCAGAGTTTATATAATATTTGATAGTTGTCACTTTGTTGTAATGACACTCTGAACCTTGCTTTATAATCAGTTTTCTTGAGTTACTTACATGTTGCTGAAAGCACTTTTGTCCAAATCTCGTATATTCTGGAAGTATGTTGCTACTTCTCAAATTGATCTCAAACCTTTTATTTTTTCCTCCATTTGCATATGAAGCAAATTCAAAATTGTGAAATTTAGCAAATTATTTTTTTCTTACATATATAACTTGGCTTGATTGATACATCCTTCTGGGAAAGTCCTCATTCACTGATTTTCACTAGAAGTAGGTAAAAAGATAGATTAACTGATGCTTCATTTAATTCAAATTTTATATTGACATAAAATCATATAATTAATTTGCCATTTAAAAGTGCCCTACAGCCTCTGCAATCATAGAATAATAATTTCGAAGGGACTGTTTGGCCGTCTGTGACTTATCATAATTAACTTATCTTCTCAGCATAAAAAGGAGCATGCTCATATATTTTAAATTTTAATGTGTTGCATAATATTATCTCACCCAGAAACTGTAGGCAGAGTCTCTCATATTTCATTGTGCGGTAAGTTTTCCATTAGATCTTTAGTTTGATTTCTTTTTAGGGAGATGTTTTTCTGTTAGTGCGTTTTACGTTTGGCCGAGTTCTTACAGCTTAGTGCAGCAAATACCAAAAGTGGCCATTTTAGGAACTTACTGATGGATTTAAAATGTCACGATCCTGTTTTGTTTCGTAACCTCACTGAAGCTGAAAAAATAACCGAGAGAGACCCAGCAATACAAACCAATTTCTTGTTATCCAGTAAGGCGTAACTTCTGGATGTCATTGAACTAGAGGAAAGTTTTGACTGCTCTAATCCCACTGCTCCTTTTTAAACATAGTTTCCAAAGGCCTAACATTTTTTCACTGACGTGTCACCGTCAGATGACACAATACTATGTGCTCTTCTTTTATCTTCTGAAGCTTGAATTTTAGGATTTAAAATGTTCTTTAGTTACTTAAGGAGGAGTGATATTTTATGCTGTTTTCTATGGGGAAACAGCTTTGCAGGAATTATTTATTGCAATGTGGGAGCATTGAAGTATTTTGAATATTGCAGAGGTAAAGTATTATGTCCGTTGCTGGAAAATAACTTTATGTCTACGTCCTGAGACTTAAAGAAATCATTGATGACATTTGTGGCACTGTGAATGTGGCATTACGATTCTTACAGCGTTCAACTTCAAGTAGCAACCCAGGATGGTATAGACTTAAGGATTTTGTTATCTACTAGGCTGAGAAAAGCACATTGTAAAACTGGTGTGTCTTGGTTATTAGTGCTGGGATTTGAACGATCTTTAATTTCATTTGACTTGCTCATCTTCCTTAAGGATCTCCATAAAGATGTGCTGAGTGTTCTTTTCAGCCCTTCCTTAGGGTTTGCATCAGTGG
Source organism: Chloroceryle amazona (assembly GCA_027560015.1). Classification (NCBI taxonomy): domain Eukaryota; kingdom Metazoa; phylum Chordata; class Aves; order Coraciiformes; family Cerylidae; genus Chloroceryle; species Chloroceryle amazona. The sequence goes on along the minus strand of JANHFX010000399.1, from coordinate 20,943 downwards.
TCGTAAACCTGCTTAGCGGACAAAGGCTCTCTTCCCTTTGAAGTCACTTCCCCAGCTTTTCAAAAGGTCTGCAAGCCGGTTCCCCTAAAACAATTTAGAAAAGTCTGAAGTGGTGCCCCTTAAACCAGTAACAAAATAAAATTTTCCCTTTGCATTATTGAAAACCATGACAATCTTCTGAAGCAATAACAGTTTAAAAGCTTTTAAAGAAATCTGTTCTGCTCTACGACCAGCTTTTAAGTTGACCCCATTATTTGGAAATCAGAGGCTTGGAAACCCCTAAATACTTGACATTCTTACCAAAGGAGTCAGCCTGACTCTTCACAGGACTTCTCTTTTACAGTATTTATTCCAGTCCTACTTTCTTTCAGGATACTATTCAGATTTCTTCCATTTCTTTTCTGCATTAAAGTGCGTGTTTAGAGTGAACGTAGTTTAGTAAACAACTGAGGGGGTTTATGAAAGGCTGATCCTGCCACCTGTCGATTTGTACTCTGTTAGGTTTGAAGTCCACATTCTAAAACAGCCTGTGAGCATTCCCTCTGTCATTTGACTTTGCTGCGGACCGGGACAAATTTCTATGCTCTCTTTCTACTTGTTTTAGGAATCTTATCACCTATATAAAGTTACTGACAGCCCAGCGTGGGTAAATCCTACAGTAATGTAGCTGCTGTAAGCAGTAAGCTAACTGTAAGGGGGTTGTTTAGCTGCACCTCCTAATAATTCAGACGTTGCTTCCTGTGAGTACTTCTAACTCCAGCACCTTACGTTCGTTACCTCCACAGCGACGTTGTACATGTAAAAACTTCTCTGATTTCAAGAATTTTGTTAATGTGCAGTATATAACTAGATTAATTCCTTGCTGATCTGTGCAAGTATGTCTTAAATGCGTTGTCTGAAAGCAAAAGAAGACAAAGAAGTAAACCCAGAATTCTAGATTATTGCCAACGTAGGCAGCTCATTTAAAAGAAAACAAACTAAATAGAGCTATAAATGCACAAAGCTGCCTCCTTTTTTATGGCTTGGGGAGAAAGATTTGGGTCAAGGAAATGAAATTGTTACCAGATAATAACACTGTTGTAGTTGCTGCGACATTATCCCCTAAAACTGCAACCTTATGGCTTGTCTCCACAAAGTTCATTTAGGACTCTTCTAAGTTGCCTGCCCCGTGTTTAGGTGAGGAAAGTTCAATGGAGAAAACTTTCTCTAAAAGGTTTGTGAGCGTTGGTAGGATCAGCCACCTGGGAAGTACTTAGGGGTCATTAAGTCTACCCTTATGCTTCTAATTTGTTGGGGGTTTTTTCTTTACTTCTGAACTGTCTGCCATACTTCCTGGGTTTGAGCGCGTTTTGCCAAACATTATGAGAAACAAAAGGCATAGCTCTTAATGATTATTTATTAAGAGATTAGGGACAGTTCAGCAAGTTGCTCCAAAGCATTTTCAAATGTAAAATACTGGTAATATATGTGCGTGTCCGTGTGCACACATATATATTTAGTGTATATGTATATATCTAAGAAGAAACAGATTGATTTGCTTCTCAAGATTGTGCATTATGGATATAAATTATTGATTAAAATAGTAACTGCAGAATAAATCAGATCTTTGAAAGGTCAGAATCCTTGATTTGATGCTTTATTACAGATCATGAGGTTTTCTAAAAAGCAGTTTGAGCGTGGCAGCTGCACAGGCACTGTGGGAGGTGTTGCAAATGGTCTGAGTAAAGATATAAAACAGGGAGAGGAAGCTCAGCTGTTCCTTACACAAGCCCAAATCTACACTTCTTTCCCACAGCAGTCTCTCACTTTACACGTGCAGGGGCTGTGTTGCTGCCTGCTTTCATACAGTTTCATAATTTCTAGTAAGAGCCAATGCCAGCGTTACCGGTACTGTTAAGGCTCTAGAGGGACAAACTAAAGACGTGCCCTGGTTTTATCTTTTGAAAAGTTCCAACTCCAAATGTAATTTGAATGATGCTACTTTAGTAACCAGTGGAGTCAGCCGCCCTACTATCACTGTGTCTCTTCGTAAAACCATCTCCTGCTTTTGAAGTAAAAAAAGTTTTACTTTACCACGGCTTTACTGCCTTGTTGCTCTCTCTCATATCATTTATCATGAAGTGAAATTACTCCCTGCTGCTTAAAAACCCATCCTTTTGAAACTGCACGGTAACAGTGTCTGAGACAGTTCTTAAGTGGTTCGTTACATCTATGAATGAACTAATTATATGTAAAGAGCTTTGTAACATTTACTTACCCTTCTTGTGTCTTGATCTGGAAAATATATTTTTCCCTTTAAATGTGCCAGTTGTACAATTTCTTTTTCTTTACAATATTCGTATATGTTTGATTATAAAAGGAATCTCCACAAACAGTTTTATTTTTTCTTGTTGCGGGGAAATGTCTCGTAGGAGCGGCTGTAATTAATGTTGGGTTGTTGTTTTGTTGGTTGTTTTGATTTTGCAGAGTCATCTGAAATTTATACTGATTTTAGTCCAAGTTCCTCACGGTACAAGGAACTAGACAGCAGGCTGAGGTTTCAACACTGTCACTAGGTTAAAATAAAATCAATCAGTGGATATTTTACTTCATCTTTGGGCACTGTAGGCATCTCAGTACCTGTCACAGTGACACTTGCCTTTCCTTAGGCCTGTTATAGGAAGAGGCAGTAATTTGGTTAGGATTCTTCTTCCACACAAAAACCTAAACAACAGAACAACATCCAAACAAAAAACTACTGGGGGGATGGAGGGAGGGAGGGAAAAAAGCACCTCCGTGTACTCCAAATTCTGTTTGGTTTCTGCCTTTGCTATCAAGGTACGTTAGGAGGTGCGGGCTGAATGCCCAGCGTACAGTGCTGCTGTGCTACACAGAGATGAGTACGGGACATCCATAGGCAGACAGCGGCATAGAATTGATTTGTAAGGAGCGTGAACTCAAAGAGCGAGGAACCGAAGACGCTTCAGTGATGGAAAGCGGTGATTTTAGAAACAGATTGTAACCAAGGATTGCTTTTATTGTTTTGTTCATTGAAGGTGATTTTGCAACTCCTCGAGCTATTTTGACAGGACATGACTATGAGATCACCTGTGCTACCATTTGTGCTGAACTTGGCCTGGTAATAAGCGGTTCAAAAGGTAAGGTAGCTGTGTCATTTGTTTCTGTTCATGAAGCTATAATCCTAATATAAAAAGGAATACTGTCTCAGGAGGCAGAATTTATTAACTTTTTGGTGGCTTCGTTTCTGACTTTTTTTTTTTTTTAGTTGCTATGGAATTTGAAACCTCTTTTTGTCCATGTTAAAACTGAGGATTATTCAGACATTCACAAGAGACAACCACATCAGTTTCCCTATTACAGCCAACTGATTACCATTTCGTATTTTTTGTTTACCCGGTGTGTAATTGCATATAGCATACAGTTGGATACAGCTCTTCACTGCCAGGCTGGTGAATAATATTTGTTATGGATAACTTCTCACAAAGGGAAGCAAAAATTAGTTCTGGGAGAAAGAGAATGTTGTCTCGCTACGCTGTCTTGTTAGTTTGATGAAGGGTATGTATAAACTGTCAACTACAATTTATAGTAAATCTCTTCAGGCTCTTTGAGCTTAGCTACTAAGGCTGTAATATGCCCCGTTTGCGTTCTCAAAGATCTGCTTTTGTTAGGAAAATGATAAAGAATGCAGCTGATACCGTGGATGTTGTTGATCATTTTCCTTTTTTCTGGTCCACACTTATTTTTAAACTTGAGTTTTCTTAGGCTTGGAATCTTTCTGCTTTAGTGATTCCAAAGTGCCTACTTTGAGAAACTTTGTCAAAGTTGGGTGTACTCACCGTAGGCACCCGTGTGTGGTTTTCTTTTGTGAATGTCAGCACTTCTGTATTTGTCCAATGAAAAAGCAAATATTCAGTGAATCACCTATGGGTGCAAATCTTAGTAGGAGTATATATGCTTTTAGAGTAGCTGCGTAGAGCCGTTCATTACACTTACCTCTGTGTGGCTTCAGATGTTAAAAATAGCATTTTAGGCTTCACTACTTTCATATTTGTGCTCTCAAAGTTAAATGCTACCAGTTTTAAAAGAAAATCTACAAAACAAAATCTGTTAGCTCTCTGACTAGTTTTGTTAGGTGTTCTACAATACCTTAATGCAAAGCTTTTCAGAGAGAAGCTGTTCATCTTACTCTCTGGCACCCTTAAAGTCACAGGCTATCCACTTAAGCCTGGTAAAAATCATTATGCTGTATTATAATAGTGATAGTAATTACTTACTATTTGCTATATGATGTCTTCAGATGAGCATGTAAATCAACTAGAGGTTTTATTGTGTCTCATTAGAAGGACCATGTCTCATACATTCTATGAATGGAGATCTGCTGAGGACATTAGAAGGTCCTGAAACATTAGCAGGCCCTGAAAACTGCCTGAGACCAAAACTTATTCAAGCTTCAAGAGAAGGCCACTGTGTCATATATTATGAAAACGGCCTCTTCTGTGTGTTCAGTGTGAACGGGAGACTTCAAGCCACGATGGAAACAGATGACAAGATCAAGGTGAGTCTACTTAAATGTGTGCTAAGAACTGGCAGCTCTGGTATCAGGAAAAGCTATCAGTGTTGGAGTTGTGTAGAGATTCTTTCTATAGCCAGGCAACAGAAATACACGGTACTAGACCATAATAGCAGCATGCTGAAAAAAGTGTATTTAAGGGGACCATGTACTCCTAATAGTACTGGTTTTAATTTTAAAATAACTGTTCATATTGTAAGGAGCATCCTCTAGTCCTTTACTTCAACTGAAGAATGCAAATGTTACTAATTGCTGACCAGAACCTGAGCTGCTCCTTTACTGAGTCTGAAGGCAGGAGGTCATTGGACATCCAGTTTTGGATGTTGGCTTTCCCTTTTTTTGGCAGTTCTGTCTACATTCCTTCATCTTAGCTTGAGATAGCATGTGTTGTGCTGAGCTTCAGGAAGTTTATAGATATATGTCTATATTTCAACTCTTTAGCTCTTTGGCATTTGCTGAGCAGGCAGCTACGGTCTCCGTCTTTAGATGCAAGAGACATGGAGTAAGTCCAAACATATGCAGGAGGCATTTTAAGCTTATGGTTTTATGGAAATTATAATCCAAAATGCAGGTCTTTTGACAGTTCCTATGAAATAGTACCTATGAAGCAGAGCAGAACCTGCCAGCTATAGCACCGAAGCAGAAATGCCAAAAGAATACTTTCCTTGAATTAAAAATATTCCCAGTTTTGCATTGATTGAAAAGGAAAGAAAAGGGAAGAGAAAGGAAAAGAGTTAGTAAGCATTATCAAATCTGCTACAAAGTTAGAGACCGTGGCAGAGATCTGCAGCATGTCTGGGCTGGCATTGTCTGAAGTTACAGTGTCTGTGCCAGTAGTCCTTGTCCCAGAGGCACAGGATGATTGAGGCTGGTAGGGCCCTCTGAAGATCATCTAGTCCAAGGCTGGAGAGCCTACAGCCTCTCTGGGCAGCCTTTGCCAGTGCTCGGTCATCCTCACAGTGAAGAAGCATTTCCTATATAAACCCCATTTGACTGTTCACCATCAGAAGACTTCTGTTGTAAGCATCCAGCAGTACCACAGCTCCAAGCTGACTTTCACAGTCTGATAGAAGAGCCCAGGAATTCAGCTGCTGGGATTTGCAGTGTTCTCTTGAGCTGAAAACTCAAAAATGCTTTTCCTTTACTTGGATTACATGTTTCAGGAAGAGAAAGCCTCCTCACCCTCATGTGTGTTCTACGGAATTATTAATATTCTTTCAGATGCTATGCAAAATTGTGAGCGTTTTTAAATTTGCACCTGTTCATCTCTTGGCAATTCTTTTTTTTTTTTTTAAGATGGAAAAATATGTTACTAAAAATATGTAGATTAAAAAATTGATCTTCATTATTTCCATTTTATAAGTGCACAGAACAGTGAACGTTCCATGACCACTGAAATCTCCAGCGTAATGCAGCATAAATCCCACTTCAAACCTTCCTAAAACTCTGCTGTGTACTCTCTTAATCCAGCATCCCGGTGTTTCAGTGTCCCAGTCTCCCAGTCAGCTATACTGGTGGAGGAACACTTAGAAATAGCTCTCTGGGTGGGTCTCTCTTCCACGGTGAGAGTGCTGTCTGCAGGGGTGAGAGGGGATTGAATTTTTGGACGCTGTGGCAGCCACGAGTGCACATTTGAGGCTGGGGAAGTGAAATAGGAATGTGTAGATTTCTGTCCCAAGCCATTTTTCCAAATTAACGTCGATTCTTGTTTCAATTTTTAATCTTTCTTCAATTCCCTGAAATTGCACCTTTGGCTGTCCTTGTACAAATGCTTTTGAGATTTTCAGCGTACCCTTCATCCCAGCTCTTTCCATAAAGCGAGCACATATCACAGTGGTTTCTGTTTTTACAATAATAATGTTGATAATCTGTCACTTTCAGTTGTGATTATGTTGTCAGCTAGGCTGGCAAATCTGTAAAATATCTAGAAATCCCTTGCCGGCTAAAACAATTTCTGTAGTGTTTCAGTCAGTACCCACAGCTTTAGGAATGTTGCCAGAGGCAATGGAAGTTCCGCTCTCTGTGGGCCAGAATTACGTACGTACAGGGGTTTGGGTTTTATTTTGTTTTCTTTTGTTTTCTTTCTCCCCCAGTAGTCCCAGTTGGGCTTTACGCTTAAACAACCTCCAGCGCCTTTCCCAGCGCACTGCACTATATCATGGTAGAAGGCAAGCGGCAACGGCATGATTAAAGTAGGGGCATTTAAAATGAATAGTACCTACCCGTGGGCTGTGCTGACAAACACGGTGGGTTTTTCTCGCGGAGGATGGAAAAGGGAAGGAGCAAGTCAGCAGCGCTGGGTCCGTACCGTTCCGGTTTCTATACTCCGATGTCGTTACGGAGCGGTATTGCGGAATGCTGTTGAGAAAAGTGGCAGTCTTCAACAGCACTGTTGGGAACGAGCTTCTGCTTTTCTTTCATGTATTCTTGTGCTAGAAAACCACTAGAAAAATTTCAGATGCCCCGGGGAAATTCGAAGTCTAATCAATGCCTTCCACCTGTTTTTGTTTTAAATACTGTATTGCTCAGTGGCACTTAGGCATAGCGCAGTACATCTACCATGTCATGTTTAGATATCTTCATGAATAACTTAACTCTAAATAGTCTGCTTGTTCTGAGAAGTAAAGTTATTTTACCCTCAACAAAGACTGTGTGCTGTTTCGCCCAGAGGAACCAATTTATTTTCCTTGCCTGAGTCTGTTTTGAAATGTGGAAGTGCCCACAAGCCTCCTGCTGCTCTAAGCCAGGGCTGTCACAGTGTCAGCTCTGCCTTTTTCCAAAGCACTGTCTTTCAAAAAATCTGAGACGTTAAAAGGGATTTGTGCAAAGTTTTTGAGACTTTCCGAGGAAACAGAAAGCAGAAATGGAGCTTTTAGAACATCGCTGCAGTCGTGCGCTTCGGGGATTGAGAGTCTTGAGGCTCGTGTTGTGAGGGAGATTAGCTACTGAGTTGTTTCGGTTTCATACCTAGCAGAATCGTAGCTAAACTACGCTGGGGGAAAGCAGAACAGTAAAATTGATTCCTGTCATCTTCTATACCAGCTGGAGTTCTTGGGAGGAAAAGCATCCTTTCCTTTGTCAAATCTTGAACGGCATGTCATGAAACCGAAGTGTTGACAGGGTGACCCTTTTCTTCCATTCATTCTTTCATCTATCTATCTATCTATCTATCTATCTATCTATCCATCCAGTTAGGCAAGTGGCTGAGAAATTCCTTAATAAACAATAAAAATAAATAAATCAACACCTTTTCTTCATGACATGCCGATGCCCTAGTAAAATTGCCTAGGTATTAGCAAGGGTTCAAAGGCAATACTTTATTTAATCAAAAGATCACAAAAATCCCACTGCATTTTGCAGGTAGTGGAAGAGTTAAAGATTAATGGCTTTAATTTGCCTTTTAATATAGCATTTCTTCAGTAAAAGCCTCAAGTATAAAATTCAAGTGAACCATGACCATAAGGTTAATGGATTTTCATCAGCTGAATTTTATAAGTGTAGCAAATAATTATTTGTCACGGTCTTCATCGCAATTTGAAAATACCCTTAGGAGACTGCCACTGCTGTAGAGAGGAAAACCACCCCGTATTGATTTTTGCTTCTAATGAATAATCTTAGTAATAATTGTGTGTGGTGTGCTAGTCCTCATGATCAGCTACTCGGTGCATGCAAGTTCTAGATAATTTTCACAGTCTTACCTGTTTGTTCTCTACCCTTTTCTTGCTGACTTACTACACTCTTCTAAGAGGGTCTCTTAAATGAGTTTTCAAGCTCCTTGGGGCTGTGCTTTGGGAGGTGCCTAGTGTATTTAGAGACGATCACAAAAGCTATTCGTGGTTGTAACGTTTGGGTTGGGGGCCGGGGGAAGCGTCAGCTCAGAGTACTCACCTTGGTTAGTGTTCAATATTCCATACTTGGATATGATTGCAAAAAAAACCCTCCACATATTCTGTCTAAATTTACATGAATGTGTTGTCATCTTAATGCAAAACACAGCTGGAGTAGGTTTATCATCTGGTTTTTATCAGTGTAACAATGTTTTATTTACAGGATATGTTTGTATTTCAGTTACACTCATTTTAAAGTTATTGCACGAAATAAAGTTTCAGCAACGTGATTCCTTCTGATGACTCGGGAGCTGCAATAAACACTCAGAATTTAGAAAGTCTGTCTTAATCTAAGCGTTGCACATCATGTAATTCTTCAAGGGGATATCTGGCGTCATAGTACTAGAGCACAGCAGTACAAAAAATACAGATGTGCAATGTCTGACTCCAATTATTGCTCTTCACAAAGCAGTATCTTGCATACGCTGCATAGTTTGGTTTCCAGAGTTGTCAGCAGTCCATAGAAACACCTGAACATTGTGTGAAGGTAACATTTTTGTGTTGTAGTTTATCTCATTTTTGTCGTGCTTGCGCTACAGATTCTGTGTATTTAAAGAAAAATCATAAATTCCTTTTCCTGGGGAATTTAAAATCACATTATGTTACCAGCTTTGCTATTGAAAAAATGTAGAAGCAGAGCTTGCAAGTGCCAAAATACTTGCAGACTTCAGCCGAGAGAGGTTACTTTACAAGATCCTGTCTTCCTATCGGTACCTACGGGGCACTGATTGAAACTGGTAGGATCACTTCAAAACAGATAAAACCGTTTTGCACTGTAATGAACGTCTACCTGTTTCGTGGGTTTGTTGGTTTGGTTTGGTTTTGCCACAGAAGGCATCAGCAAGCCCAAAAACAGTTGCAGAAAATCATGGGCAGCGTGTCCACAAATAGATACTAAAGAGAATAGACAGAGATAGACTTCCTGACGCTCCTGACTCAGTGACTGAGGGTGTTGAGGAGCACAAAAGGAAGGGATTGTGGAGTGCTCGGGCCTCGCAGGATCTCCTGCTGCCTCAGCTGGGGCTACCACGCTGGGCTAGATAGATTGTGGTCTGACCTCATAGGGTATCGCTTTTTTTAATCAGATTTCAAGTTCAGTTCTCCTAAACCACCCCATGGCTTATTTAAACTGGCAAAATCCCTTTCCATGAAATACTTGCTATGCTCCCAGTCATCTTTGGATCTGACAGTATCATCTGGTACAACCATCAGGTAACCGAGGAAGGTTGCTGTTGTTCAGCGTGCTCAGAATGCGTCATGATTCTTCCAACAGGACGCAAGAAATACCAAAATAGATTGAAAACTTCCATTTCAAAAAGGTTTCACTGTGGAAACCAATGATATCCCATCATGCTCCATGATCTGGATGCCAGATCAAGATTTCAAACGTAGCTCTGTCACCGGTCCCCATGACGCATGCAGTCGTGGCGTAAGCCACAGGCAGTTTCAGGATAGACAATGAAAGGAAACAGCGTCTCTATTAGGAGGAGTGGGTCATTCTGTTATTAATCCAGAGCTGTTCTAAATGAATTATTGTAATTTGGGGAGCATTTCAGTGCTCTCCATCACTCAGCCTTTTGCCAGAGAGAAAAGGAGGCTGGCTTCTGCTACAGGCTAGTGTTAAAGACCCTCGGGGAATGTCAGGTACTGTATTTTAACGCCAGTGCTGCTGGATCTTGTAAATCCAGCTAATTAGAAGAGTAAATTTCTTTAGCTGATCTCACATTAGATCTTTGGAATGTGGAATAAATCACAGGTGAGGTAAAGCTTAATGAGTGACATCCATCTTATATTTGTGCATAATAATGTTCATTCTGTGGCTGGGTAGAACAGCCTAACAAAAATGCTATAAAATTCCCAAAAGCTTGTGTTGGTATCACAGCATCATAGAATGGTTTGGGTCGGAAAGGACCATCTAGTTCCAGCCCCCGAGTATCAAGGCTCCCTAGACATTCAGCTGTCAATATGAACTTTCTATGAAAGAAAGAGAGGAGGAGTAAGAGCAACGCGTATCGATCGATCTGACAAATACCTGTGCGCTTTCTCCTTAGGCAATTCAGCTGAGCCGAGATGGACAGTATCTGCTTACAGGCGGAGACAATGGAGTTGTCATGGTGTGGCAGATGTGGGACCTCAAGCAGCTTTTTGCTTACCCGGGATGTGATGCTGGAATCCGATCCATGGCTCTGTCGTATGACCAAAGGTTAGAGCAAAGTTCGGTCTTCATGGGAATTTCGGAGAATATATAGTTAAAATAATTGCATTTTTGGTGTTCTTCCAGTTTTGATTTTCTGTGGATCACGGATCCTGGTGATTATATTAAGAATTCTGCTCTCACATAACTTTCTTTCTAACATGTCATATTTAGGGCAGATAATCTTTTTCAGGATTTCAGCTCTTAGGGGAATGAAGAGAGATCCAAGAAATCTGACTTTGGCAGACTTTCAAGACAGGCTGAGTTACTGACCTGTATCAATACACAGTGTGGGTCACATGGAGGGTGGAAGGTCACATATGTGCTTTTCATGTTTCTTCTTTCACTTACGATACAAATCACAGTCCTAATTCCAGACCCTTCCGTTAAAACCAGAGCAGTTAGAATAGTTGCACAATAAGATTCCCCTCTACACATCCATATTTCGCCAAAGCAAATCTTAACTTCCAGAAAAGTTATTTTATCCACCTAAAGCATGATCCTTCTTGAAGATTCCTTCTACTGAAGGCAAGCAGTTAATATTTTTACATCACACTTTCAAATGCAGCTGTATTTGAAGGTCCGCCTGTGTTTGTCTCACAGAAGTGGTGCGTGTTTATGAGATGGATGTTTACTCTTTCATTGGTACACTTTTATTTTGCAGCTAGAAATTTTTTGTGCTTTCATGTATTTGCTTCATTGAAGTCCTGTGTATTTTTCAAGCAGTTCTGGCCCCTAAATCCCTTAGGGATGCCAACATTGCGCAGTAGAGCGTATCGTGGAGACTCTCAACCTTCCACTTACTGAGGTCCTTACTGAATGTTTTCACATTTTCACCTGGACTACATTTATAACACTGACCTAAAATTAACTTAAAAAATCCAAGACAGCAAAATCTGTGGACTTCAATCAAACATTCAGCTTCTTGTTAAGCATAAATAGAGATTATAGGCATTTGGGAAGAAACAATTTTAATCAAACTGATGTTAAAAATCTTTCAAAAGCTGGAGTTACAGCTGTTGAATCTTAGACCTCTGAAATGTATAAAATTTTGCATTTAGAGAAGCTTTAAACTGTGACTAATAGCATGTCAATCTTCACGTGTCGATATCCTGAAATATACTATGGACATCTGTAAAGTTATCCATGTGCTCAAGTGAGGACTGCATTCACTTGCGGTTTGAAGACACAGAAACTCGGAAAAGGTTTACTCGGAGTATTTTACCGAGTAATTACTCAGAGGAATTTACGTGGTGTGCAAGAATGTATGTGTTCGAGTGACTGTGTAAAAAGATGGTTTAGCCTAACACAAGAAAAATCATCAGAAGTGATGCTCTTGAAATGAAATAGCCTGGTACTATCAAAATATGATCTCATAGTTAGTGTTTGTTTTGAAGAAAAAGAAAAACCAAAAGCCAGCTTTTTATTCCTATTTTTTTATTATTTCTGAGGCTTTTTTTCCTAAAATGCCAGAATTTTATACATCTCCTTTGAGGCAATAGAAAAGACACCACAGAACTGCTGTCATTGTGTGCTGTGCCACGGCTTGTCAGACAGATCTAAATGATCTCCAGGAGTAGGCCAAGGGTGAGGCATTTAGAAGGAGCAAACAAGTGCCTCAGTGGGAAAGCCCAGCCACCCCTTTCAGGAACTTCCAAAACAATCCAAGCCTTCAGATTGCTTTCAAAGCCCAGCGCTACCGTTGCCAGCTGAAGCCCTGTGCCCACATCCAGTTCCTTCGTGCAGATCACGTGCTTAAATGGGGAAGGCGAATCTGAAATGAACACTTCTCCAAGCCTTCCTTCGCTTTGCTGCTTCGCCAGGGCTTCTTCCCACTCCAGTGCCCCCCCAGAACCAACCGAGCAAGCCAGGCAAATCTAAAGAGGCCTTGGAGGACAGCGCTGTTGGTAAAAATTCTGTTGCCATAACTCGACTGCAGCTTCACGCTGACCGCGCAGGCTGTTGCGTGGTGTTCGCGCTGTTTTACGATCCATAAATCTCTCGGAGGTGGTGCAGGGGGCACTTTTATTCAAATCCAGCTTGCTAGAGTCCGTGGAAGCCCAAGATGGAAGCCTGACACTTCTGGTACGTATGTGGAGCACTTCCAGCTGTCTTCAGTGGGTGTTGGTCACTGCTTCAGGTTCTCACGCCGGTACGGATGGGACTCTTCGGTGTGTTGACTCCTGTACCTGACCACGGGGCGGTTCACTAACGTGTTTGATCTTCTCCTTTCCTGTCCTTTCCGTAGGTGTATAATGACTGGCATGGCATCTGGGAGCATAGTGGTTTTCTACAATGATTTCAATCGTTGGCACCACGAGTATCAAACCAGATACTGATCTTCACAGAGACCAAGCTTAGCACTGACGTGGGCAGCTGCTGTCGGAAGGAGACTGAACACGGCACACCTCCCTTGGTGTCTTGCCACAGCGTTGTTCCTTATAAATAGCTGTATTACATCTGAATGTAACTTAAATTTGCTGGAAGAAGCAACCTATTTTTTAAAGTTAATTGCTATTTTTGTAGACCTTGCTTGACTTTTTTGGGAGAAGGGCAAAGAAGCAGAAAAACGGCTGCTGGGTTCTGTAGTTAAAAATCTATATTTTTTAGTCATAATGAGAAGTCTATTTTGATCCCTGTCTGTAAAAGAAACCTAAAGTAAAGGTGGTGAAAACTCACTTTCTAGCTATATTCTGAAGAAATGGATTTTCCATCTGAAGCTTTGTCTATAACCTGAGGAATATATGATCTTAACACAATGGAAATGAATCGCAATGTTTGGGGAATTTTAATCCGTGCTCTCTGTACCCCGCTCTGTCTCATCCTTTCCCAAATGATTGTACTACATCAGCACTGAAGTTTCTGGGAATCAGTGGTAATATTTAAATTATGATTAATGTAAATTTAAACCTCGCATATCGTTTCCATCAATGTTACTATTCGAGCATGTTTCTAGGCCTAGACAATTAGTTCTTTTTAGTTGTATGTTTTGTGCAGTCGAGAGAGAACTTGGGAATGGAGTTTGTGTTACATCAGGCGTGAATCCTAGTTTCTCCCTGGCATCTCCTTCAAAGCACACCAAAATCTGGATTGTTCCTCAAAATCAGAAAGGCTATTTTGAAGATTTCAGGCTCTGATAAATCAGAGACCCACAGAGGCAGGTATTTTTTGAATAGGTGCAAGTATCAAAGCACACTTCTGCTGGTTGACTGTGAAAGCACTAAAAGGCAAGTGTTTGCTGGTGCGCAGCCTCTGTACAGCAGCAGGAGCACGAGACTTGCAGGTGACTTTCCTTTTTCTTTCCCAGAACTAGCCCCTGCAATACTGTAGCACATGTCACAGTCCTTTTCTGTGTATAGCAACGATAGCTTTTACATTTTGCTGTCACCGAATCCAGTCACATCCTGCCCAGTCATATGAAATTACCTCTTTCTTTTAGGAAATGAAAAATAATTTATACTAAGGAACAATAAGTTATTTTGGTGTTGCACAAATCTACTTTTCTACAAGATTGCTGTGCAGAACTCTGTGAAAATATTTGTGAAAAGAACCGTTACTGTTTTGTAAGTCTGTATTGCATAAAGATCTTCTTTGTATGTTGTGATCTATAGGAGTTGAAATTTACATTCCATATCTGTATTGATACATTTCTCTAGCTGCCTCCTAGAGCAGTTACTGGGTTTTCTAAGCATTTAACTACTCTCTTTCAGTAAAGATTTGGAATGAGAAAATTCAGTTTGAGTGAAGAAATTAAATAAAATGACATTTGTAATTGAGAGCTTCAGTGGAGTACTGGGTTCTTGTGACTCAACGTGTAGAGGAAATAGGTGCCGTGGCTAATGCACTTAAAACACTTCTGGTGTTTACCCAGTGGTGACCGAGGTTTCGGTGCTTTCTGCGTTTCCACGCTGATACGGTTACGGTGGTATCAGCAGGACTGTGTTTAGATGTTTGGTGTAGCAGGAGGGTGAGCGGATTAAGGAAGGCTACGGTTGTCATGTCTGTGGTAAGTGCCCAGGGTATTGTTACGCAAAACTTGTACCTCACACTTCCTTAAGTTCAATATTCACCGCCTTCTCTCGCAAGATTTTGAGGGGAAATGGGTCTGTTCCTCAAGTCCAATTTGCATTTGTCTGAAAAAAGGGGGGGGGTTCCTAGGCTAGGTGGAGGGAAAAAGAGCAAACAATTGAAGGTGTGTTTTGCCGACTGGAAATCCTGAAAGTCTTCTCTTTGTCATCTTCTGCTGGCTTACAAAACACTTTTGTTATTGATAGAAGTAGCAGTCTCTGATCAACTTTTATTATTGCTGGAAGTAACAGTTTCTGATCATGGAACCAAACTGTTTCACGGGGAGTTGCTTTGGTAGATTGCTTGCTTTAGAAAGGGCCCTATTGATTGATCATCAGATGTTTTCCCAAACCGACAGCGCGCCCGTATCTCTGAGTGCCAACCATCCAGGCAGCGCGTGCGGAGGGGCAGCTCTGCGATGCTGGCGACACTCCTCGGAGCAGCAGCAGCAGCGGCGGTGTTCGGCACATTACGAGCGCTGCAGCCCTTTGTGGAAAAAGACATCGTCACCTTCTGCTCCGGGAGCAAGCCTGCGAAGGTACCCCCCATCCCGCTCTGCTTTCGCTGGTGGCTTTGGTGAGTAGGACAGATCTCTCCTTCCCGCGGGAACACAGACGCACCTCGAGCACTTCCACTCTCACGCTCGGCTTTGGCCGAACTGGTCCGGGTCACGCTGCTTGCGATGAGGTGGTCACAAAGGGGTTAAGTTTGCAGCCGTTCAGCTGTTTGTTGGTGTGTGCAGGGCTGCACCTGTGTCACCGGGATTGCCTAAGGTTTCTTCATCAGCAGGTGCTGGGCATTAGACTGCAGCCAGCCCCCGGCTGCCTGCTGGCTGCAGAATGTTCTGGAAGAGAGGGAGCCGAGGTCTTCGTTTCTTCAAAATTCAGAGGGAGCGTGCATCAACAGCAGATTCCTACCTGACTGTCCAGCTGTCTTCTTTCTGGTGAGTTCAGATGGCTAAGCTGTTAGCTGCAGTTTATGGAGGGTGCTCTGGAAAGCTGCTGCCAAGAGCAAGGCTGGTCAGCAGCGGTGCCGAGGGCTGGCTGGGGGGAATAGCCCGTGAAATCCCCTCTGTGTCCTGAATATTGTTGCTAGAAAAGCTGTAGGATCTGGCAAGAAACGATGGTGCAATCGGAGTGATGGTTTCTCTGAAGGAAGTTTGTGGTGTTGAACAAGGATTGGCCTAGATACGGTGACTGTCTCGATTTAGCTTTTCCATTCTGCAGGTGCATTTAATGGTGTAAGAGGGCATTTGTTATGGCATCTCAGGTTTGCTTTCTCTGGTGAAATGATTCACTCGCTTGGGTTTTCCACGTGATGCATCATTAGTTGCAGTCCAATTTGGTTTTATTTTTACGCAGAACCAACCTCAGCTCTCCAGTAAACTCATACAGCTAAAGATTCGTGTCGTGCTTATGTGTCGTAATTTAAAGCTGCTCTTTAAAAGCTCTGGATCAAAAACTGTAGGAAATGGTTTCTGATTTTGTGTAGATTTACTGCAATTCAACTACATTTAACCTAAACCCTGCAATTCTAATACAGCCGGTCTGATGAGGAAAAAAAATATTAAAACATATAAACCCAAGTCTGAAAGTATAAATTCTAACTTGCATCTGCAGAGAGTTTTAATTGAGATTTGTTATAAGAAGGATATTGTTATAAAGAGTATGTAAAAAAATCAAGTTTTTATCATGTGACTACAACTACTTTCTTGTAAACGAGTTGAGATGGTATCAGAAAGCGTAGCCTCGAGAGCACAGACATTTGGATGTTCAGTCAAACCTGAAACTACACAAAACCTCCCCCCGGGACTGTACCCCATGGCTCATTAAAGACATTTGCGTGTGTGCTGTGGCAATTATCCTGCCTAGCAGGGCAGTAGGCAAAAAGAGGCTTTCAAAAAGGGGTACTTAATGGATACACTTTGAGGTAGGCTCATTTACTGTTTTCGAGGTGTTACAGTATTTTTTCCTCCCCACTGTTGCTTTGGTCACTGCGTAGCGAGCTGTGAGCTGCAAAATGCTGTAGCGCAAGCGAGTCCAGTTGTGGCTTTAGAACCTGGTTTATTCAGCAGGCAGAGATAGATGGTGCTGCTGTAGCACAAGCGAGTCCAGTTGTGGCTTTAGAACCCGGTTTATTCAGCAGGCAGAGATAGATGGTGCTGCTGTAGCACAAGCGAGTCCAGTTGTGGCTTTAGAACCTGGTTTATTCAGCAGGCAGAGATAGATGGTGCTGCTGTAGCACAAGCGAGTCCAGTTGTGGCTTTAGAACCCGGTTTATTCAGCAGGCAGAGATAGATGGTGCTGCTGTAGCACAAGCGAGTCCAGTTGTGGCTTTAGAACCTGGTTTATTCAGCAGGCAGAGATAGATGGTGCTGCAGGTTGCTCTTGTAGTTCGTTTTTTTGCCCTATGTATCTGGTGTGATCCTTTTTCGAGCAAGCCCCGGCAGCTGCATTCTGAGCCACCATTCTGAACAGCAGAGCTGGTGGCTTTTTAAGTAAAGTGTTTAAACCTCAAGGGTTTAAACACTTTGAACTTCAGTAGTTCACAATAATTGGCAAATTTTATGCAGGGCTTTCTGTTTCTAAAGGTGACAAAAGGCACTTAAAATTCAAATGCTGTTTGAAACAAAATCGGAACAAGAGCAGCAGCTGAGGAAAAACTTCTTGGTGGCTGGTGGGACAGCAGCTTCCTTCTTGTCCCTTCCTTAGTGGTTTTTTTTAACAGTGCTAATTTAGTTTAAAAAACAAAAATCCCCTTAGAAAGCATTCCCCTGCCAGAAAAAGCTACATATTTGTGCTTATTGGACACTGAAACTGGGTTCGGTGCAAGTGTTTGATCCGTTTGCCCTTTGTTAATCCTAAAAACAATCGGCATTTTGGAGAGGCGAGTAGTTCTCTGTGTTTCTGTTGCTTTCCAAGTGCTGCTGGAATGCAGCTTGGAAGAAATAATGAAGAAACGTGAAATATTTTAAAACTGGTGTTGATAAATATGTATAAATATTTGAGTAAATTCACTCTATCAATCTGTAATAATTAAACTAATGACGGGGGGGGAGCGAGATATGAGAACCAGGCTTAAATAAGACTTCTAAAATAAGTTTCCCGCTTACTGCATAAATTTATTTATTATTAGCCTGAGATTATCAAAATATTTTTTGTGAATAGGAATTTGAACCCCTTTTTCTGTGAGCATACAGATACAGGAAGTTACTGCTTCCTAGCCGGCATTATTTTTATTTCAAGTAGATTAGGAGAATTAGGGAGCTATGTCTGCATGTAAAAGGGAAATCTTTGCTTACTAAAGGACTGCCAAGTGAGATTTACCAACCTACGGAAATACTCTGACTGGTTGTAAGCATGAGCCCTTACTTGAGGAACGTAACAACATCACCAAACACCTTCTACCTTAACGTGTTCTGACAATCACTGCAGTTATTTTTATACATTCGAGAATGGGGGTAATTGTCTGCGGGGGGAGATTTTGCTGGGAACTCCGTGAACTTCAGTGTTACGCTGATTTTTACAGCAGCGGAGGATTCAGTGCTGGGACTTCGGCTCTAGGACGGCAGGAGTCGGCTCCATTGGGATACGTGAACAACCGTTCATGTTGAAAGGAGCTGAAAAGAAAGACGTGGGATTTTTAAAGAGCTTTTTTATTTGTTAGTGAAGTTTTGAAACATAGGCAAGGGAGCAGTTGTACCTGAGCATCTGGAAAAGCTAGCATTGACTTGGTGTCTGCCCAAATGGTGTACGGATTTCAGCTACTTTTATGAAACAGAGGTGCCAGTCCCCTTTGACAAGTGTGTAACTTGAGTTTCCAGCTTCTGTAGCAGTTTTTCTCTTTATAGCAGAGAGCAGAGTTCTATCCACAGTTTCTTTGTGTTTTTTCCTTTCATTTTGCCTTCTTCCAGCAACTAATGGTTCTACACAGAGTGAAGTAAAATAAAAGTGCAGTAAAATACTCGTGAGCCTTCCTGAAGTCTTTTAGTGTTAACAAGCCCATCTTTATTTTTCATTAAACTGAACAGCAAGCACAAAACTACCACCTGTGCACCCCTAGACTTAACATCTATGGAACTGCACTAAGGCACGGAGTAGTGGTAGAAGGTCGCACAGGGAATTAAGAATGTGCCCAGTTATCCCAGGTTTTTATCCGATTACATGATCATCTTTTCCAGCTGTTGTGGCCGTTTTTGACTAGGTGGTTTGGCATCGTCTGTAAACCACCTCTGCTCTGCGAATCAAAATACCTGCCTGAGGATGTTTAGGTGTTGGTCAGGCGTGAACTTGGAGATGTGGATTCAGGGTATGTAGGTGTATCTTTACTCTCTTCTTCCCTGAGACAACGTAATAGTTTAGAACCGGCAGCTGTTGCCCAGGCGAGGCATCGTCCTTTCTTCTGCGTATGGGTGAGCTGCGTGGAACGTGACGTGTTAGGTATCTCTGCTAAAGCAGGACTGGTTTTTCTCTGTCAGATAAACATCTGGGCCTCGCACAGCTGAAGATCCGTCCTCTTAGAATAAAACGGAGCTTGACCCCTGACTCTGCACTCACAAAAAAAGGGGTTCAAATTCCTAGTCACAAATTCTTTTGATAATCTCAGGCTAATAATAAATTAATTTAAGCATCAAGCAGGACAATTGTATTTTAGAAATCTCATTTAAGCTTGTTTTTTGTTATCTTCCCCCCCCCAATCGTTAAATTATTACAGAGTAAATTTACTGAGGCATTTATTCATTTTTATATAAATAGACAAATTCATCACTTTGTCGCTGCTTCCCGGAGTTATCCCTTGGCACTTTGTGACCCTTAATTGCCTCTTCAAGAGGGAAACCACTCGTGTTCAGCTGTGTATCACCCCTCTCTTTTCACTTACGTGAGCTTTTAAACGGTGATGGGAATCCCTCAGATGAAGTTCATGAGATCTTACTGGTAGGCACCTAACTCTTCAAGCTCTCCAGGGAGAATGAGACAATGTTTTCACGGGCAAAATAACCGAGTTCTCAAAGAAATGAAGGAGGACTTTCTTTTTTTAATGAAGAAAGTTTATTGCAGGTCTTTCTTTTACAATTCTAGTAGAAAGTATATCTATGAAAGAAAATGAACTATGACCAGTTTGTAAGAACGAGCAAAGGAAAAGGACAAGCTGAGTACATACTACAGTGACCGAAGCATTACGGTGGAGATCTTGTGACTGCAGCTTAAGGACAGCGGCTCCCCAGTCCCTGTTTCCAGTGCCCGCACCAGGTGATGGGGATAGCACTGACAAACCGCTGAGAGCTGGTGCTGTCAGCTCAGTGAGTAGCTCATTCTAGAACTAGGAACTGCTCCATTCACCCTAGCTCAGATAACATGCAGCAGGCTTTCTGTTCACAGGTCCAAAGCCATTTTATTTTGTCTAATAGGTAGTCTGACCCTGGACAAAGATGTGGATGGGACTCTTGTGGTTAGGACAGAAAATGGCTAGAACAAAAAGGCTTCCTCGACTCCAGTCTTTGTTACAAACACATGTCCAGTGCTCGTGTTTACACCCCAAGTGACTTTATTTAAATTCATATTATCTAAACACTACCCTGCAGCCTGCAAGTCAGGTAACAAACTCGATGCAAAAAACAACCATCCTTCCGTCTAGCTCCAGTGCTTGTCTCATGATATTTTACAGTTAGTCCGCTAAAAATTTGTTTTGTGAAAATTTGCCTCTTCAAGTTTGGTAGAAACTTGGCTAAAAATAGAGGCATCGGTAATAGAAGGTGAACAGAAGTTTTCTTCTCGTGTCTTCCTCTCCCCCTTTTCTGAGAATCCTCATCGGAACAGAACGGGGCCTTCTTGGAGAGGTGAGGCCAGATCATTGTCTCACTGCTCGTATAAAAATATGGTTAGCTACACCATAAGTTAGTAGTCTATTTAGAGTCCAAGGCTGTGTGAAAGACAGGTAATGAAACTAACACAGATATCTTAAAAATCATCTAACACTGCCAGAATCTTCTCCCCTACTGCTGTTCTCAGGACAAGGGCAAAGAGCACTCCAAACGCAGGTTCACTCGCCCGCTATTAGCAGACCAGTCTCCCACGACAGAGCCTGCCTGGGCTCGCCACGAGAGGGGGCATGCAAACTGCAACCAAACCGTCCCGGGAAGCGGGGAGAGTGCGGCCGGAGCGCGGGGAGCTTCCTTGGATTTGGTTTCGGCAGTCCTACGCACCAGGCTGCTCCCCGGCAAACTC